>CAUYRT010084443.1:0-31358 GCA_963574885.1 Lepilemur ruficaudatus
ACCATGCTGCTCCAAATAAATATTATAATGTTAAATCAAAATATAGAAAAATTTAAATAATTATATTCATTGATTTTTAAAATTTAAAAACCATAAATCTACCTAACTCATAATTCTGATATTTTAACTCATGGCTTATTATAAAAGGTACATGCTAAAGTATGACAGAGTAGATTTTTAAATGTAACAAAATAAGTCAACTTGAGTGGTAATATATTTTGGGAAATCAGCTCACTATAAATTGTGACTGTAAACATTATACTGTAAATGCTTTGTAGTTTTCCCCCAATAAAAAAGAAAAAAATAAATAAATAAAAGGCAAAAATTAAACCAAAAAAAAAAAAAAATAAGCTAGCACTTGGAGGTTTGTTCAGTGTCTGAATGCCTTGTTAAAGTTGTCTTGCTTATCTGGCTTTGGTTTCTGGTTCTTGAAAACTCTGTGCACAGTAGCTCTCATGGTTCCCCCAGTTTGCATATTGCTGCTCATTGTACTCTTCCTAAAGCTTTGCAGTGAAAAATGTTCATGAGATTCAAATGCCCTTAAATAAACAAATAAAAAAATAAAATAAAACGCCCTGCATGGTGCATTACCACACATGTGACGGATGTGAGCTATTCCCCATGTCAAAGTCCTGCTTGATACAGTTCCCTAGCTATGCTGCCCAAGGGACAGGCATGACTCTTTCTTTTCTCTGCTCTTTGCTGCCCTCACCTGACTGAGACTGTCCTATTAAAGCTCTGACTCAGGTGGGGCAAAGGCAATACATGCAACCTAAGCATTTGTACTCCCATATGCAGAGATAAAAAAAAAAAAGTTTTGAAAAGAGTGTGGTTGGGTCAAGGAATATAATGTCCTAAGAACTTCATGATTCATTTATTTTATTTTTAAAAGAATGAAAAGAGAAACATACACAGACTAAAAAAAGGCAGAAGAAAATAGTCATTAATTGTTACTAGAAGATACTTATGAAATTCTAAGAGAATACTGTTCAATTTAGTGCCAATCCTATGAGACCTTGGTATCATCATTTCAAAAATTGTGCTCATAGGATGTATAACTCGCATGTATGTTTTGGTGCATATTATTCTGTGTTACCCTTTTCAGTGTTTTAGAAACTAAAATAATTATTTTAAATAGTCCATATTGTAAAAAGAAAAAAAAATACTGGCCTTATTATCCAAAAGTAATATTCATTTACACTTCTCATGGTCTTCCATAACCTTTAATCATAAACATACAAATATTTATATCTTTATACATATAATTTTACATACAAAATATAAAATATTACATATAAAATGTTATATGTATTCATATATATGTCTGATAATATAACATTTTTCAAAAATGAGGTGTTGCAATTTTATTTGCATGCATTTTTGTCTGCTTTCAGGTCATTTGTATTTTGCATAGATTTAGATCTAAGCCATCAATTATTCAAACTTGCATACAAATGCATGAATTATTCTAGATAGCTAGAATTCCACAACCTTGTTTCATCTACAGTGAATGTTAAGGACACATAGTTGGGGGAATTACTAAAATCTGAATATAAAATGTCTTTCTTAATTAAAAGGCTTGCTATCTCTCTGAAGGAGAGAGATGACAACATGGGTCCTACCAGGATTCCAAAGAAGAGTTCTAATTAGCCCTTTGACAAAGGTAGTGGACACTTCCGTGACTAACTTCCATGACTGTTTAAGTACAGAGTAAGATACTTCAAGCATGGCTCAATATTTGAATTTTATAAATATGCATTGATATATAACAAATTATCTAATAATATAAAAATGCTTAACATTTTGTAATTTTCTTTTTTTGTACTTTTAAAAATGTATAAATCCTCATTTTACTTTCACTAAGGCCCTATTATATTTGAAGTGGAATATGAAAAATATCCACTTTTAAACTAGTCTAAGAACAAATAAAGGATGTTAAAATTTTCAATGTTTGTCAATCTTACAGAGCAATTCTAGACCACAATTTATCACTGTTATGTTTACACACATCGTGGCCTTCCACCACTTGTTTCAACAAAATGTATTTGAAGTTCACATTGCTGGCAGGTGCCCCTACTCAGGTGGTTGTGTTACCCAAGTGTAAAATCCTCAGTCTGTGCAAAATTAGAAAACACATTATGACATATTTTACTGCCCAGGATTAGTCTGAAGGTGCCAATGTATTATTAGCAGGGAATGATGCATGCCGACAACTACAAAAGTCCAATTGTCAAGGCAGGCACCTGCATCTGTTCACCTGAAGCAATGATTCTTATCTCTCCAATTATTCCCAGAAACTTGACCAAGTTCCATTTTACACGCTGAAAATTATCCCTGGCTTCCATCTCTCCCCTCAAGCAGATAGTTCCTAGTAGGGCACAGGTAAACCTTAGATTCAACCCAAATCACTCTAAATGTGTGCTTTACCTGTCATACATGATTTAAGGAGGGCAAAAGCTATGATGAGACAGAAGCAGAACCAGAAAATGTCATTATCTTTCTGCAAAATCCTCCGGGCTCCAATTGGCTCACAATTTGTTCTCTATTAAAAATAGGAGAAATCTTAAAATGAAACAATAGGGTAGACAAGCATGACTTGCATTGACTACAAGTTAATGGCTTGATCGTCTCTTCTCCAGCTACATTCTATCCAGCAAAAGAAAAAAAAAAATGTGGAGATAGCCAAAAGCAGCCTGAGATATGACTGCAATTATAATTTCTCTGTCTACATCTGCAAAGATTGTGAATTATTTTAGAACTCAATAGCCACCTTTGGCATGATATTATAATATGCACTATTTCATACTCTTTCGGTATAGAAGAAATACTTCCCTCTTTGGGCATTTGCACGTATAGCTTAAGCCACTTTTACTCTACCTCATTGGAGGACAGGCGTAGTTATAATATGACTCTCTGTTTAAATAGAAGCTATGTCAAGAAAACCCTTTTGCTCTCAAGGTATTTTAAAAGCTTTCTCACAAACTTTCAATTAATCTGGTCACCAAGAAACCAGTTATATACGCCTTCATTAGGAAATGGTTATCCAGAGACAAAGTGATTTTTATAACGTCACGCAATTTCATAGTAGTTGAGACAGTGCAATAAACCAATGTTCCTGACATTGATCCTGCCCTTATTTTAGTACAACATGCATCTTACAAGTAAGAGAATGCCTGCTTCATACATGTAAATAACCTTTACATATCTGTTACTTATATGCATTTTAAATTTACTTATTTTATCTAAGGTAAACCAAATACCTCTTCCTGGAGATATTTTTAACAGATTGATCTCTTATTTATGATTCACTATTTTGTGAACTATGGATTTAATACTTTACTAGCAAATACAAGCATGCTATCTATAATAAAAATTAACATTAAAAATGGAAGTGAGATATATTTCTGATACATTAAGGAGCTATAGTTTTAAATATAAAAATAAAGTAAGTATTATTAAATGCTACCAGAAAAGCTGATATTTTCCAGTCACTTTAGAGGAAATGTCATAGTATCCCCAAAACTCATTCTTCCAGCATTTGAAGTAATGTTTTGAAAAAGCCATTCATCCAGCTCTCTGGATGTGTCAATTAGCATGGAAATTAAAGAACAAAGAGCAGTGCTGACTAGGACTGATCATAACAGTCACCAATTGATTCTCTTTCAAATTGAGAAAAAATATGTTTCCAGTAAAATCACTTTTACTCTGTTTAAAAACCTTGTTAAGTTTTCTTTCTAAGGGGTGATCAAATTGTTTGTTTTAGAAGAAATGCAGGCCTTTTGAGAAAATGATTTCCCAAACAGGCGCAGAATTTTGTATTTCAAACCTGATCTGAAATAGAGGGAGGAAATCTCATTGATAATGAAACAATTAAATTCAAATTTCAGTTCTCAATAGACCCAGCTAGAGGAGATCAAAAGGAAGGGGAGAAGCTTGGGTTAAGTTACTAAAGTTGCTGTGAAACTTCCTTCAGACTGATAGGAAGGAAACAGAACAAAGCAGAAAACGCATGGGGTTTCACGCAAATATTCTGTAATTCTCTCACCATTTTTTTAATGATTGCTATTTGTTAGAAAAAGATGCAGTGCAGGAAAAGAAAAATTCAAAAGATGTAGCAAGAAAATCTCTTTTATGAGAAGGCGTTTTAAAAAATCTCTCACGGATAAAAGCTGCTACAACTGGAAAATCACTGTCTTGTATATTGCTTCATTAAAACACACATCTAAAACTTAATAGCTTACAACAGGGGTGGGGAACCTTTTCATGTCGGAAGGCCACATTGATTTAGCTGTAATCAAATAAGGCCAAATTCAAGAAACTTCAGTTAGATATACTTAAAAATGTAAATGATTTTGTAAAAATCTAACTACTATGTGCTTAATAATTTCAAAAAGTGAAAACGATTCATTAATTATAAAGTTAACTAACCTTTTAATGACTTTGATATGTCTGCATTTTGTTGGATAGCATTTGAGTATTTGGTGGCAGTATGGCGGTCCTCAGTTTCAGCTGATCTTCTAGATGGGTACCAGTCATTTGTGACCTTAAGGGTGTCGTGATTTGGGTTAGGTACGAGAATGTAGATTCACAGCAATAAGTGGTTGAAAAGTAAGAAAGCATTTTTCAGACATGTTGCTGATGGCGTGGATATTCTATTGCATTTTTTCATATTTCAATTGGATTTTTCTTAGCATCAAATAATGACTTTAAAGTGTCATCTACTAAAAGCTCAATCAATTTCATCTGTAGTTCTTTAGGTGCCTTGGTGATATCAACTAGGTGAGGCTGAAATGCTAATTTGATGTCATGATTCTCAAAACCTTTCTTTGTATTCTCCAATTAATAGGCCTATAACAGCTGTGTATTCTTCAGATGATTCGCATATATCATCCTGCTCATCAATGACCTTTGCTAACTAGGGAAAATGTTCATCCAAAATTTCCTGTTGAAGAAGTGCTTTGACGAAAGATAGCTTTTATTGAAATGCTTGGATTTTTGCCACATATCATATATAGACTTAGTTTTACCTTGCAAAGGAATATTTAAGTCATTTTGATTTGACATGATATCAGACAGAAATGCTGCAGTCCTATAGAAATCTTTCAATAATTCACATTGCTGATTCTGTTCTTCATAAAATTTAACTACCTGTTCTCACAGAGATAAAATTTTGGCTAACACATGTCCCAATGCATTTTGGAATGACACAGAAAATTCACACTGAATACCTTATCATTCAACTTTAGGGTGTTAAAAACTGTGTTGCCTTTGCACAAATATACCTAATAGTATTTATAACTTTTTGCAAAGTGTCACTTAAAATAATAGCTTTAGGACAGAGATTTTGCTGATGCAAGATACAATGAAAAGAAATGGCAATGCACGTAACCTAAACATCTGTACCTCTATAACATGCTAAAATAAAAAAAAGAAAGTAAGAAATGAGAGCATCTAGATCTGTTAATACTTTATCTGTGCAATAAACCCTTCATGTTGTTCTCTCATGAAAGGTGCACCATCTATACATGCACTCACTAAATTTACCAAATTCAGCCCAACTTTATGACATTTATCTTGAAAGTTGTTGAAGATATCTATTCTACATGTTCTGTTTGCAAGAGTGCCCAAAGCGAGGAACTATTTGTAGCAAAGAAAATCCTCTGTGATGACTTGAATGAAGTATAAAATCTGTGCCAAGTCAGTAGTATCAGTTGATTCATCCAAAGCAATCAAATAATGTATGTTTTCCTTTTGAAGAATTGCATGAAGTTCTTCTGTTAAATTGAAACCTAATTGATGCTGCCGATCAGTTATGGTTCTCCTTGAAAAAGGCAATTGTTTGTACTTTGAAATGTTATTGGGTCTAAGCCTCCTACAACTTTGACGATGCATTTTTTCACAATTTCTACATCACTGAATGGCTTCCTTTTTCCCCAAGTGTATAAGCTACTTTATAAATTGCTTCAATGGCATTATTTTCAGGTCTTATTATTGCTTGAAAGAATTATCTTTGCTTTTGCTTTTCATCTTTTAACTTCTTCAGTCCAATCTTTTGCACCTCTCCCTCTAATTTAAAATATCTGTGGTCCTTATGAGTGTTATAATGCTGATGAGCATTGAATTTCTTTAATGTTGATATTGTACTATCACAAAGCAAGCACATAATCTTATCTTTAGCAAAAACAAGATGTAATAATATTGCAATTCCCAATCCTTATTAAGAAATATATTTCTTCCTTCAACGTTCTCTTGGTCTTCTTTGACTTTATGGGCTGTTAAGTAGACAATTAAAAAATACTGTCAAGCTGTGCAACTATTCACAAATTCCACTTCAAAGAGAAACATGGTGCACCATTGTCAAAAGCTGAAAACAGATGGGCGCACCAGACCCCGATAAACTCTGGCCAACCAGCCTCATGAGGTAGTGACACCAGTCAGGTGGGGGAAGTTAGAACTAACTCACGAGCGTGGCTGCCATCAATTTAGCCCTTATGGCTTACTAATGTTCTAATTGTGCTACTTACTCTGTGAGGATTATTTTGTTGAAACTTATTTTATTTTTTGGTATTTTAAATATGTTCATTTTAAAAATAAAATAAAATTTAAAAGACAAAAATGTATTAATAAAAATAAAAGGATTTCTTCTATAAAATTTGGATTCAGCCAAAGGCCACACTTAGGGATCTAGAAGGCCACAATTTCCCCACCCCTGCCTTATTCTCTTAAACTTTAAGAAAATACAAATTTATTATTTGAGTGTTGGCTATGCTATTCTGCTGGTATTGCTAGAGTTCACTGATGTGGCTGGTTCAGCTGGCATTTTGGCTGGAAATTGGCTCAGCAAGGGAGGCTGAGATAGCTTTTTCCCTCCTTTCATTTATTTATCTTTTTTAAGATAACATTGGTATAAAGTGATGATAGGTCTGAACAAGACGGTAGCAGCAGAGGTATTGCAAAGTAACTTGGTTTCTGAGTGCGATCATGTGCCACTTAAGGATGGTTCCGTCAAGAACAGACTGCAGATAAGATGGTGGTCCCATAAGATTATAATATCATATCATCACTATACCTTTTGTATGTTTAGGTTTGTTTAGATACACAAATACTGATATAGGTTGCATACTTGTCCCCTCCACATCTCATGTTGAAATTTGACCCCCACTGTTGGAGGTGGGGCCTAGCCAGAGGGTCATGGAGGCAGATGCCTTATGGATACCTTGGCGCCTTCTTTGCAGTAATGAGTTAGCTCCTGTAGAATTGGTTGTTTTAAAAGGTCTGGCACACCCTCCCTTCTCTCTCTTGCTTCCTTTCTCTTGTCATATGATGCTGGCTCCCCTTCACCTCTTGCCATGAGTGGAAGATTCCTGAGGCCCTCATCAGAAGAAGAGCCGGCACCATGCTTCTTGTACAGTCTGCAGAATCATGAGATAAATAAGCCTCTTTTCTTTATAAATTATCTAGTCTCAGGTATTCCTTTGTAGCAGTGCAAATACTTATTATTGTGTTACAAATGCCTACAGTATTTAGTACAGTGATATGCTGTACACGTTTACAGTCTAGGAGCAATAAGCTATACCATATAGTCTAGGTATATAGTAGGCTATACCATCTAGGTTTGTGTAAGTACACTCTATGATGTTCACACAATGACAAAATTACATCACAATGCATGTCTCAGGGTATATCCCCATGAATAAGTTATGTACAACTATATATTCAGACAATAGAATCAAGAGAAATTTTTGATGAAGTGTATGTAGGATATGAGAGAAAGAGGGAAGGCTTCAGTTTCAGGTTATAATACTATTCAGATTTACTTTTGTCCTCGAGGTAAATTTCAACATGCAGAGATTTAAAAAGCAATGTGTTTAGTATCATAGCCAAAGTTCATTAAAATTGTTAAACTAATGCAAATATACTAGCACTGTGACTACTGGTACATTACTTAATCTTTCAATACCTAAATTACTTTATCTATAAATTTGTAAAATAGTATTGTGTTTTAAGACTTAAAGAAATTATTTATTTGACATTGTACTCAAAACATAAAAATTATTATTGTTCTCTTGACCCTATAATATTTTGACAATGTTGTTTGTACCTCACTATGAACGATGAGCAACACGAAGGTTCTTTCCACTCATGATCATTATCTCTTTTGTGTTCCATATCTCAGTGGGAGGAATTGTTCTTTTTCCCAAATCACTTCCATATTGGCATTTGTCTTAGCACGCCATCTAGCCTTGTATTATTCTAATGGGAAGAAAAATCAACCAGTGTTCAATATATGTTATTTATTCAGCACTAGTCTAGTTGCCGTGGAGATAAGGGGGAAATCTCTAGGGTTCTCAGTACGTTAAGTACTGATTTCTTACTTTCCAAATTCAGTTACCTGAAAATATGGGCTGTTATCTCAAAATTCACATATTTTCTTTCTAGTAAACTGTGTCTCTTTTATTTCATGTCTTGTTCCACCTGTACTAGATTTTGACTCTCTTTTTGATGTGTCCTCTCACTAATATTCTAATTTTTGATAACCTATATAACTGTATTAAAACTCTTTCCTTCTTATAAAGCCTCCGACATAGAAAATAAGGATTTGAAAAATGACTTCCCAATTACTATACCCTTAAACAATAAACATCTTTCCTCTAAAGAAGAAAAGCAACTGGTTTCAAATATGTTTTTATATTGCTAAATGTTATTCTATAGTATAAAAAAAACTTCACACTCAGTTTTTAATTGTAGTAGAATTATTGGGTATTTAATAATTAATTCTTCCATAATTATCTATGAGGCAATTATTCTAAATAGGATCAAGTGACATCACTATTGAAATGTTTATTTCTTTTATTTAAAATATTTAATCCTAATTTGGTCTTTCTCTAAGTCTCAAAATCAGGCAGAAGACTGGTGGGGCTGAGGACAAAGAGGAATGTTCAACTCTTTCGGAGGGGTGCTTCTGCAATCATGTTATAATTTATCATAATAACAGAATAAGATTGCCTTAAGTTTTCCATTAGCTTGACTAAATTTTAAACAAATTTCTTCCTGACTATTTGCTCCTGACCTTCTTTTTCTTAGAGCATTTACTTTAGAAAACTTGCAATTATAAATTTATTTTCTGTCCCTTTGAAATATAAATATTCTCCCAGTCTCTGGCCAGTTTTACAACTCAAGAATGTCTTCTCAAGGACCTGGAAGCCATCCCTTTGAAATCAAATTATTAAGAAAGATAATGCCTTTGTCTCCCAGACTCTAAGGAAGGCTAGGAGCCTAACTATCATGAGCAACAACAAGCCAATGACCCAATTATTATACATTGATCAATATCCCCACTAACATCCTCCAGTACTTTTCCACTAGTTCACCCTGGCACTTAAAAACTCTCCCACATTTTGTTTCAGTGGAACTGAGTGACCTTGACACTGCAATAAGTTTGAATAAAGTCTTCCTATCTGTTCAACTTTCCTGATATGATTTTTCTTTGACACAACTCAAGGACCATCTAACCAAGGTTAGAAATAGAACAAAACGAGACACAGTGTCAGGAACCTGGTGGCGCATCTCTAGGCAATGAGCAGAGCAGCCTTACTAAAAACCATTGAGAAAAAGCCACTTGAGCACTTGGATAGGTAAGGAAAAGCCATAGCGTTGGAAACAGGCTTAGAAGGTTTGGAAATTTTTTAAAAAAGTCATAGAATAATGGTGCAAAAAAATGATGTTTATGACTCTATAATTTATATTCAATTGTGTGACATATGAAACTTCTGAAAAGATTTTAATATGACCTGAAAATAATGTGAAAAAGACCTTCCCTTATTAGCCAGTTTCCTAAGAAAAAAGCAAAAAAAAAAAAATATATATTTTAGGCTATTATCTAATAAAGAATTTTAAAAGTCCTTATGAGATTCAGAAATGTTACAAAAACACCTAATGTAAGCTCATTAGGACAGGCCCATATCTGTCCTAAAAATAAATTGGAATGAATTAAGGAAAATCAACTGAAGAAAGTGCAGGGGTGGGGAGCCGGAGTCAGGGTGGCTAGACAATTTATTTCAGAGGTTAGTATGAGGATGAGCCGGCCAAATTTGAAGGGGAAAACTTTGCTTTAATAACTTTACAAGAGATTTTAAAGTTATTATTGTGACATAAAATGTACACATCAAAAAGTGTACAAAACATGACGATACAGCTTAATACAGGTTATAGAGGAAATACTTATTAACCACTACTGAGGGGTACTTATGTATTTTTTCAAAGGTGTTTATAATATCTAATCTATTCTAACTCACTCTCGGGAAAATGAGTGATTCTTAACTACCTATTTAACTGTAAGTTCATACCAAAAGATGCATTTTTGGTACATTGACAGATAAAATAGAATAATGGATTGACATTATAAAAAAGCTAAGTCAGTTAAATTGAATACATTTGTGTCAATTAATCTCACATTTTTCATTGAAATAACTCCCCGAAGTGGGTTCCTTTTAAGGGAATAAACCCTGTTAGGTAGGATTTCTGCTGAAACACTATAGGTCTAATATACTGCACTTAAGCATTTTGTATATGCAAAAATTTCAAATAACTATAAATATAGATTTACCAGAAATTTATCTGGTAAATTAAATTATCTCTTAGTTGTGGATAGCTCAAGAATAAATCAATCACCTGCAATTAGCAGAAAACTTTAAAATGTTATTAAAAGACTAGCTTGTGTTGGGTACACTGACATTATGGAGGATATATGCTATTCAAATGACATTCCTTAATATTAATATAATTGGTATTGATCTCATTAGATATAAAAAAGAGAAACCTAAATATATAGTGAGTTAAATTACTTTAAAATAGCCAAAATAAATTTTATTTAAAAATATTTGCACAAAAGGCCATGAGCATACTACAGTTAAAAATATCAAAAGATGTGGCCAACATTTTTTATAATATAGGCATTTATCTACAATTGTCAAACATAAAAAAATAGGTAATTTGTACCTGTCAGATAAAAGAACCTCTTCTGCTGCTGTATCAGTAAGATCAATATGTTGAACCAGATATCTATGCTTTCCTGAAATGTGTCCTAGTAATGCCTTTATAGTATTACTAAAAACCCTTAAGATTCCCTCCAGCCCTACCCACCCTAGATATAACTATAACTGAGTAAAAAATCTCTCTGATTGTTGTTAGAAGACTGTACTGATGAAAGGTCATTTTTCAACTTACAACTTTTTTTTCTGATCTCATTATTAACTTAAAATAAGGCACATATTTCAAATAATTTAAGAGGAAGTAGTTCTATAACTCCCATAGTAACAATAGGAATGACATTTACACATCTATTTCCCATGAATCAAATGGAAAATATAATGTGTGTACCAAGAGATTGTATATTTAATGAATATGCACCTAATACAGAGAATGTCCCTAATACAGTTTAGTATGAGGTCTCCCCTTCTTAGGGGAATAGTGAGGTGGAAAGTCCTCTTAGCAACCTGACGCAAGCATTCTGTGCAAGGATTCCCCATCCCCCCTGGGGCTTTTGTGGAAAACACTCACCAGGGAAGACCAGAAGGAATCGGCAGTACACATCAAACATGGAAAGAATTAAAACTGTTCTCTAGCAGCAGTTGTCAAGGAAAAATGCTTGCTTTTTCCTAGGTTTTCTTTGGCCACATTTAAGTCCTTTGAATCATTACTAATAGTATATAATATTTCCCACATCCAGCAATCATACTGAACGCTCCCAGACTGTTCTTTGATGTATTTGGTGAAGTTGGTTTTAGAGTTGCTACAAATATTAATGTGACCAGAAGGACCTCTGAAAACATATGAAAGTATTGTTTTTATATTATATAAAAGATCACCTGCATACTGTGCATAGATTAAGGAAACACACTATAGAAGAGGCACAGTACTGTTATGCCCCACATATTTCATTTCTACCTGTTTAAAAAGTGTCTTTTGCTGGGAAATCCGTTACAGTGTAATGCATAACTGTGAAGGCAAAGGAGCACTGAGATACATTTATTTCTACACCACTCAAGTGGAACCATCATAAGAAAGCTAGGGGTCCTAACCTCACATGCAGTATAAATGATAAATGCACCATAATGCTGCCTTCTCATGTTTCAGTGCCCCATAGTTTTGATATATATATTGGGTTATAGGACCCATATCTTAAGATCACTGACAAGACGTCCGGTATGGTACTTTCATATTTTTTGACTTATTGAACTATGATTTTAAATTTGTTCAGCACATCAACATGTTAAGTGAAGGGGATGGAATTATTTTTTGTTACATTTCACGGAGCTGTGTATTATTTCAGAATACCTTCATGTACATAGGCATTAAAGAGTTCTGGCTTTAAATCTACACACATCAGAGGGAAAAAAACAATTAAAATTAAATTATTCCCCCAGTGCCTTAAAACTAAGGAGATGATTAAAAATAGCTGTTTGTGAGGCAAGTGAATATGGGGAAATCTGTTTACTGCACTAAGAGAACCTCAAAGGAATTCATGCACACTGTGAGCCTGAAGAGATGTGTTGAGGGACTCATTTTCAGTCTCCTTAGTTTAGATTAGCAAACAAAAATTGTTATAAAAAGAGGTTGAAGAAATATAGGAGCCCAGGTATATTTAGGGTTAGCACTGATCCCAAAACACTTAGTTGATTTTTTCCACTCAACCTGAATGTTGTTGTGGTTTACAAAATGCAGAGTCCATAAAAACACTGGGACTGCTAATGATGCTACTAGGCAACCTACGTTTATTCTACTAGTTGACTTATACTTCTGCATATGTAGAACTGCATGTATATAAATGTAACCTATGAAGTTCCTCTTGACTTTTGGTCTCAGTATCTGTATCCTTGGGGATACCATTCATTGAGAAGAAACTACTGGGACTTCTATTGTTATTATTTTTATTTTTAATTTAGAAAATATACAGATTGGCTATGGGATCCTTACACAGTGTGTGTGTAATTAGAATTATACTATATATTGTTAACTGAATTAATGATCATAATTCATCCAAAAGTCTTAATAGGCTTCTGGAAAGTAAACACACATCAAATATAACAAAGTATTGCAAACACCAGCAAGTATACAATGAACAAATAGCAAACTGAATATTTTTTTATTAAGAAGGGCCTGATCTAAAATCTTCCATTAGTCATATCGAGAAGTAGAAATGATGATCAGTGAATCATATGTGACAAGAACCCAAACAAAACATCTACAAATATTACTTGAAATGTGAAATTATATCCAATGATATCCATTATATCAATATGGATGAAACTCTCCATAAGTGTATTTTTTACATTTTCTATTCATGCAGAGACAAATTTCCAAATTTGCTAACCTTCTTTATGATGATGAGTGGCTATAATTTGTATTTTTTTCTGATGACTATTTAAAAAAAAAAGAAGAAAACACATTTATTCTGTTTCTTCAAGGTAAAGATGTTATTTTTAACCATAAATGGAAAACAAAACTTTAGAAAGAAACTGGTTTTCTTCTTGCTGGTGTTATGTAGAGGATAACTGAACACACTTTAATTGAAATAATATTTTGTTTGCAAAAATGATAAAGTATATTATATATTGTTGTGAATTGTTGAATTATGTCCCCCTAAAGATATTGACATGCTAATCCCCAGTACCTGTGAATGTGATTTGATTTTGAAATAAGATCTTTGCAGATCAAGTTAAGAGGAGGTCATTAGGGTAGGCTATAATCCAATATTACTATGTCTTTATAAAATGGTGAAATTTGGACACAGAGACAAACACACACAGAAGAAAGTCAATGTGGACAGAGGGAGAAAACCATCTGTAAGCAAAGGTGTTACCAGCCTCTGAGTGGAGGCATTTCCAAGTTCTTGGTGACTCTCAGGAAAAGAATTTTAGGATACAACATGTAAGTCAAGCAAGCCACAGCTTTTTTTTATTGAAGGCAAAAGTGCACTCTCAGAGAAGACAGCAGGCAGGCTTAAAAGAGTAGCTGCCCTGGGAGGAAGTGAGTTTTGGTCTTTTAAAGTCTTACCAATTGAGGAGAGGAATATTCAAGGGCAAGGAATTGGCCTTTACTAAGAATTTAGGCAGTGATTCCTAGAACTGGGTTTCCTCCCATTTTCATACTCTATATGGTTGTCTTTGAACTGCCATGGTGATTTCAAGGGTGCACAAATTTTAAAACCACAACGTAAATGATATTGTACTTAGCCAAAGTCCATGTAAGGTGACAGAGATAGCTGACAGGCCAACTGAAGCTGGTTCTTGCCTGCTGTCATCAGCCCCTCTGGTTACCTTCTGCCTGAGGGTGGTTTCCTTTAACACTAGCACCCAATCTTCCTTCCCCTGCATCCAGTCTCAGCCCTGTCTCCCAGTTTCCTACTCTAACATTTCCCCCCTTAAGAGCTTTATGCCCTTGGAATCTTACAAGGGAGGCTGAGGGAAGATCCATCTTCTGAAGCTGCTTTCTGCTGGTAAGGGGCATTGACCCTGCCTGTGGGCACCAAAGTGACTTATATTTTGTTCCTTATCTATTAATGGGACCAGGATCAGGTCATGGGCTTTAAGGACTATCATTATGGTGGGAAGGATTTTTGAGGCCCTCAGGGAAGTAAGGTGGCTATTGGTAGAAGGAAGAAGCTGCCTGATCAAGGGGAGTTTTATAGCTCTTTTCTTCATCTCTCTGAGGATAGATGGGGTGGAACCCTTCGAGTTTCTCTTCCAAAGCGCTTTCTTTTTACATAAGGAGCATGGCTAGGCAGGAGGAGGATTAAGGTTGGGGCACATAGGATCAGGGCATTCCATGCTCCAATGACCCTTCTTACTGCAACTTTATAATTAGCCAAAGTTCATGTAAGGTGACAGAGATACCTGACAAGTCAATTGAAGCTGGTTCTTGCCTGTGGTTGTCAGCCCCTCTAGTTAGCTTCTGTTTGAGAGTTGTGTACTGTATCACCAGCACATAATCTTTAAGCTCTTGCATCCAGTCTCAGCCCCCTCTCCTCCTCTAACAAAAGAATACTTGATGCTGTCAGAAGATATAAGAGAATAATGGAAGAGACTCTCCCTTACAGCCCTCAGAAGGAAACAATGCTGCCAACATCTTAATTTTAGAATTCTATTTAGAACTGTGAGACAATAAGTTTATGTTGTTTTAGCCCCCCAGTTTGTGGTATTTTTTTACTGCAGCCCTAGAAAACTAATATCCATGTATAAGCTCATATATACATATGTGTGTTATTAAAAACAAAATTTTCTAAGTTATCTAATTTCTTTGAAATAGAAATTTTTAATGGTTTTTGAACTCATTTGCTTAATATCTAAAAACATAATGCTTTTAGAATAGTTTGCCAGAATAATTTACAATATTGGAAAACATGGAAATTGTGCAGCTGACTTATAATAAGTAATTTACATAGACTTACAAGATGAAAATCTTATTTCTGTAATGCTGACAATGATGCATTTTTCCTATGTGGACTTATGTATCATTATGGGACAGCTTTTCCTCCAATGAAAATAAACATGAAAATTGAATAACAATTTCAAATTAGCATCTTTAATTCTCTGAATCACAAAGAGTTAAATTGAGATCCAAGGTTGCTACTAACATTAATATAACTATTCAAATGCTTTTAAAATTATCAAATTTAACAATGTAAATAATTTTATGAGGTTGGTAATGTTATTAATGCCATTTTATAAAAGGGGGAATTAAGATACAGACAGCATTGTGACACAGCATGGCCAGACAGCAAGTAAGTGGGATTCCTACCCAGGCAGTCTGGCCCAGCGACTCTGCTCTTAAACATGACACCATTCTGTCTATCAGTAGAATAATGTGCTTAAGTAATTACTTATATAGACAGATTGTTAAATAATTTTTTAAACTATTTAAATTTCACTTGCATTTTTCCCTTTTAGTTTTTATTTTGTTTATGTTTTATGATGTACACACTATACCAGGGCAGAAGTATATGTAAATAACTTAATGTTACAAAATATGCAAATAAGAGGAAAATATTTTTAAAGCCTCAATTTTTACTTGTATTATTTTTATGTAGAGAAGGAGGAGCAAAGAAGAGGTCCATGGTATATAACCAGAAAAATGTTATTAAAGGAAGATGATAAATAGATTTTTAATAAATAGATTTTAAAAGTTCGTACTATTATATTCTCTTTGTATGATCTAGAAAGAAGTACTGTTCTTTATATGACTTTGAAAGTATGTACCCATTACATTCATAGAAAATTACATAAATTCTAAAATAATTTTTAGACGGTACTTTTCTTTCAGCTTCCTTCTCTCTAGTTCCATCTTTCTTTCTTCTTGTAACTCCATACTCCCCAACCCTGCACTGCATTAAAAAATGAAGCTATTACTTGATTTTAAGAAACATGAGAATCTGTATCCTTTCTTGGCTTAAAAGGAAAGGAGAGAAGGACATTCGTTCCTGAGAATTTTTAGCTGCGATAACAGTTTCTACTGCTGTAAGTTTAATCGGTTGCATAGCAGCTTACAGTGAAATGGGAATAGTTAATTAGAGGGGAGATAGCAACAAGTCCCATAGGATCTTCATACCTCAATTCGCTAGGCCTCTAAATGAGCTACCTGAAATTTATTTTATTGCCAGCGAGTGCTTCCTATTGGCAAGCACAAATATTCTGTATTCACAATATACACTGATAACGAATGCTTTTTATATTATTTAGATTACTTAATATTGTACTCAAATCCTACATGCCTAAGAACTGGGTATTCTAGACTGGGTTTTTATATTTGTCAAAATCTAGCTAACGTCCACTGGCCAAGCAGAGAATCAGGTTGGGAGAAATGGAGTTAATTTGAGACACTAGAAGTAGAGTAAGAATAGATCTGTTCAATAAATCTTTGATGCTTCTAGAAAAAGTCTAGAAAGAAATTTGTGATAATATTTGTAAATTTTTATAACTAATTTCTGGAGTCCTCACATGATGTCTACTTCTGATTACTCTATTTAAAATTTCCCTTCTTATCATATCCTTATCTTGTGGTCCTTTTCTTTTTAAATAGTAGGTGACACTTCAAAAATATTAGATTATGTAATCATTTGTTATGTACATTGCTTTTAGTCTGTCTTCTTCAGTTTGAAGGCAGGCGCTGAGAGGATAAGGATCTTTCTTTGCTTTATTAACGGATTTAAGCCAAGGCTCTAAAGTAGGATCTAGCACTATGAGGCCTTCAATGAATACTTGCAGAACACATTAGAGCTTGCTTTAATGATTTTAGCTTGGATTTTGTAGTTTTTCTAGATAATAGCATTTATATAGAACTTACTTTACATCAGTTACCCTTCTACATATTTCAAAATATCACTTTACAATGTTATCAAAAAAAGTTAGAGGCAGGTGCAATTACTATTCATATTTTACAAATACAGAAACCAAAGTTTAGTAATTTGTGTGCTGCTAAATGTCTAACAAATATGTTGAAAACATCCTCAGCCCTGTCTCCTAAAAGAAAAAGAAGAAAAAGAAAAACAAACCAAAAAAAGGCTCTGATTTGTAGTGTTTTGCAATTCTATGATGCAAACTTTCCTAACCATAACTCATTCAAGCTACAGACATGATATCAACTCACTCACAAAATTCCAATAGCCTCACACATGTTGATATTAGCCAGTGCAAGCACTCTACTATAGAAAGTTACATATAAATTACCCCAGATTGCCTAGCTAGACATGGTATATCTAGGCCACAAAGTCAGAAAAACTGGCCATACTAGCCAGGTCCAGAGTCTAGTGAGAATTTTGAGTAGTACTTTCAAGTTATAGCACTAACAAAATATATATTTAATCATTTTTCTGAGTATTTCTCTATAAAATATTCCTCTTTTTCAACCAGTTGTCATCCTGGTTACTGTAGTTACTAAAGAAGGATTCTTATTTTAATTATTAATCTTTTATTGGATTGCAGTTGTCTATAAAATAGAACAATGTTTTATTAACGAAATCAGGTTTCCAGTTACATATTTTCCTTTCCTTTGAAAAATATTGCTCTCTTTAGCACTAATATGTTGAGGGTTGAGAGAAGTATACACATTGAAGGATGTATTGGATTCATCCATTTTAAATCCCTTAGTACATATTGCAGCAGAATAAAGTAGGCATTTTGAAATTTGAATCAAAATATAAATAGCAGATAGTCAAACTGAATCTCAAGGGTGAGAAGATGGAGGACATTTGAATCATATTACCATATGTTCAGCCTCTACTGTGAATTCACAAACAAGAAAAAAAATGTTAATTGGAAATATTTTGAGGTCATCATACATTTTAAAAATACAATTCAGAACTATACCTCATAAGCAAATGCAACTCTGAAATTAGGAATATATTAAACCTGAAACACAGAAAAAAAATTATAAATAGCTTGATTTTTCAGGCTTACATAAGGATTTCACCTGTAAAGAATTGGGTCTTTATTCTCCTTGATTTTGCATGGCAGTTCAACTATAGGCACAATAACCAATCCAGGTTATCAAAAATTCAATCATTCCATTTTAGTAAACTGTGGTTCCTATAATCCAATGCATTAATGGTTAGACAGAGAGAGGGTTCAATATTAAATCCTTCTTTTTGAATCAGTTTCAGGTGGTTTTATTTCCAAAACTGTTGAAGCAAAGGCATTAATTATACATTTCCATTATGACAGAGCCAACATCAGCAGTCACTAAAGCGTAATTTCTTTAGCAGGCAATGCAGCCTGTTCTCTGATCAAGTTTTGTTTCCCACAGGGAGGCATCAGTCTTAAATTACATAGCAAGCAGGCAAGAGAAAGGAAGCAAACAATAAGCACTTCCCGGGGGAAAAAGAATGAGGATCTAACTCAGGGCATTCTACTGAATGAAGAAAATTCTCTACTTCTGTCAGTTATTTCCATTCACACACACTTACATGCACACATAAATATAGACAAGACATTCAAGATATTTATGAACTTTATTTCATTATCTTTCGTTATCTTATTTTAGATAGGAAATTTTTACTTGTCATTTTCAGGATCATTAAAGTTTCCTTTTATTTCTTCTGAAAAACTGAAAGTAGAGTGAAGTGACTATTACCTAATAAGGATTTTTCTTTCATAAAAAAATAAAAACAGTTGTTCAATGAAAGTATGTGAAGAACAGACTGATTTTGTCTTACTCAAAAATATTATGTACTTCAGTAACAGCACATTATAGTAAAAAGGAGCTCTGTTAATTCATCAGGATAATAAAGAGCACATAAAAGTACGGGATAAACTCCTAGAAGATAATATAGGAGAAAATCTAGATGACCTTAGGTATGGCAATGATATTTTAGCTACAAAACCAAAGGCACAATCAAAGAAATAAATAATTGATAGCATGAACTTCATTGTACATAATTAAAGCCTTCTACTTTGCAAAACACACTGTCAAGAGAATGAGAAGACAAGCCAAGTACTGGAAGAAAATATTTGAAAAAGACATATAAGATAAAGAACTATTATCCATAATATATAAAGAAGTTTTAAACTCAACAATAAGAAAAGCAATAACCCATCAAAAAATGGGCAATGGTCTAAACAGTGTTCTGACCAAAGAAGATATACAGATTGCAAGTTAACACATGAAAACATGTTCCACATCATATGTCATCAGGGAAATGTAAATTAAGGCAACAAAGAGATACCACTATGCACCTATTGGAATGACCAAAATCCAAAACACTGTCTATGCCAAATGTTGGCGAGAATGTGGAGCATTCTCTCATTCACTGCTAGGGGTAGCAATTGGAGTAGCTACTTTGGATGACAGTTTGGCAGTTTCTTACAAAACTACACGTAAGTCTGACCAGGCTTTATGCACCTTGGTATTTACCCCAATGAGTTGAAAACTTATGTTCCCATGAAAACTTGCATACAGCTGTTTATAGTAGCTTTATTTATAATTTCTCAAACTTGAAAATGAGAAGTCCTTCAGTTGGTGAGTGGATAAACAGTAGTACATTCAGACAATGGGACTATGATCTTAACAGTCAATAGATTTTTCACAAATACAACTTAATTGATACGGACACTTTACCTATATAGAAAATATTAAGCCCACTGTAGTAGTCTACTCTGATACTAAGAAAACAGTTGAAGATGTGACCTTCTGGTTTTTAAGCCCAAAGTAGGTGCTAAAGCATTACAAACTTTCCAAAATCAAACAAAGAGAATCACAAGTACATCAACTATGGAATTCCAGATGTATACATTTTGTAGTGTATTTCATTTTTTGGCCTTAGCAAACCCAGCTCTTCTAGTAGTAAAGCCTTCCTGGGGTGGCAGCAGGTCAATGGCATTGAATAATTAATTCCCTGGGAACCTCTGCCTCTCTGTCCACTCATCTACAAATGACAAAGTTATAAAACTATAAAATACAAACATAAAGATTCAAGTGGCTGACCATTAAACATACCCTTTAAGGTGACCATTTCAGGGCTGATATATGGGCTGGACTGAGTCTTATAATCACTTTCACTTGGCACCATCCAAACCTAGAGACCAGAGTAAATCGCCAATCTCCACTGTCAGGACATAGTTAGAAAACACTGAAGAAAGTGAGCACTCCCCATCCATTAGAGCCCATTCTACTGTACTGTCAGACTTTGCTAGGTCATATGCAAAGCACAACAAACAAACATGGACCTGCAAAATATCAGTGACTTCAAAGACATTATTTTTTATCCGCACTTCACGCCCACGTCCAAAACTATGGTGGGAGGGATAATCCTTGTCACTCAGGTATCCACGATGAAGTAGGATCTATTTTGACACATGCTTCCATATCTATGCAGCAGGAACAGGGAAGGTGTGTAAAGGAGTCACTCTTGGCATTGCTACCAAGAGGTGACACATACCACGTGTGCTCACATTTTGTTGCTTAAAGCAAATCGCATAGACATGCATAACATCAAAGCAGACGGGCTACTGCAATTCTGCCAAGTATCCAGAAGGCAAGGAACAGAAAATATTTGATACATTGCACTGACTGCCACAGGGACCATCAGGATGAAGTGACTTTGGGAAACTGAAGCCAGCTAAATTCATAGTTCACCCATTCTTTGATTGACACCCGCATTCAGGCCATGCCCAAGGCATTCTGTGTTTTCTCTGCCCTAAACTTGTATTTTCTTTTACCCTCTATCTCTAAAACTTTTCCAAAAATTTCTGACACATGAATTATATGACTAATAATACTTCTCTACAACCTCAACATACCAATAATGTTACTAAAAGTTTCCTTCCCCTCTTTCTCCCCTTCTCTCTTGTCCTTAATCAAAACCATACTCTACTATGCAGGTAAAACCTACTTTGAAGGCCACACCACAGATACCTAAGGGAGACTTACTAGAGTTATAGCTGCAGTTCTTACAGTGGACTAAAGAAAGCCACAAAGATTTTGCCACTTCCCACCTAAAGAGATATAGTCAATTTCTCCTTCATTTGAATATGGGCTGTTCTTGAGGCTTACATTGACCAACTGAATGTGTCAGAAGTAACATTCTGACACTTCTGAAGCCAGGTTTCAAGAAAACTAGCATTTTCCACTTTCTTTCTTTCAGGAGAGGCAGCCATTATACTATAAATAAGATTGGCTGGGGCTCATAAATTGTGAGGTACCACATGGAGAGGGAAAGGCAAGGTAGAGAGCCCTCAATGCCCAGTTCCATGGGTGATGCATTCTTGAACCTTCTAGCCCACCCTACTCTGCCTGCTGAATTCAACTAAGTGAGTGACCATGGCTGTTACCATGTGGATCAGAACAGCCCACCCAGATGAACTTATTCTATTTCACATAGAATCGGTGAAAATGAATAAATTATTCTTAAGTCAATAAATTTGGTGATTTTTTTTTTAATGAAGCAGTATAGAAATGAAATCTTTGCCTGCTTGGGCTGAGCATTTGAATCAACTAGGTGGTTAATCAAATTTTAGATGATTTGAGAACAAACCAGGCAAACTGACATTTCTGAAGGTGGAATCCCAGCATCACTATTTTTAAAAGCTCCTAAAGTGATTCTAACAGTCAGTTTTGAGAACTATGTAGTTAGCTCTGCTTGTTGCTCAGTTCCGCTTCTAACTGATTTCTCCTGTTAACATTTAAAAATTCCCCACATAGTTTAGCCGTATGTCATCTAGCTCTACTGCTTTCTGTTCCTTAGTCTGAAAGTCTTACTCTTCAGGAACACTCAGTCCCAAGCATTCTGAAAAGAACACATCTGTTTGATGTTAAATGTAATTAAAGGATCACCCCTTCAGTGATTTGGTTTTTTGTTTGTTGCTTTGTTTGCTTGCTTGTTTTTTTTTAACAGTCTGTTTTGCGTGTCTGGATATATCTCAGTGGGAAGGGCCGGAAGAAATACATATTTAACTCCTTTCTGACATATGAGTCACTGACCATATATTTGAAACTGCAGGGATCATTTTTCACAACTTTTTCAGGTGTTTTAGGATTTTATGTTGCTAATGTGAGAAGTTGTCAGTAAATGATTCAGTGTTCCTATAAGCAGTTAATTTTGAGTATTCCAAATTACTTTATATGCCACAGAGAAATACATATCTTTTCCAGATTTTAAGTAAAGACATAAATATGAACTTAGATTCAATTAGCAGATGCATAAAAGAGCCTATATATTTAATAGATATCTGTTATACATTGAATTAGCTTATACTTCAACTTTTTAATCAAAATAAATCTTCTTTCATACATTAACACATTTTCATTGAGAACTAATTCTATTGGGTTCATAAAAATATTGAGAATGAAAATGAATCTTGCCAATTCTAATTTAGGATTGTTTGCTGAAGTGCTTATGTTCAAATACATTGAAATGGACAAAAAAATCATTTGAATCTAGTTTCTACAAATTACCACCTGTGTAAACTTAATGAAACCATTCAGACCTTCTAAGCTCAATTCCTCATTTACAGAAATAATAGTACCTACATTTTGGAGCTATTTTGAGGCTTAAAGTAAGAAAATGTTTAAATTACAGCTCTTTAAAGAAAATCAGCACTGAGTAAATATTATCAATCTTAATCATGTCTCAGTATCATAATAATGAGCTTTCAAGTACAGCTAAGGAACACCTCCCACACATCATACCGCTTATCATTCACTCCATAGAGAGCTAGAAGAGGCAGGAGATATTGGAGAAGAAATTCAGGGATGACAACCCAGATTAACAGCCTATCCCTTAAAACAAACCTGGACAGTAAAAAATAAAATTTGTAACCATGCAAAACCAAACGAATATTTATTGGATGGCTATATGCCATGTACTTTGCTAAGAGTCTACCAAAAAGTTGACACCACCCTTCAGGAAGAGAGACTATTGTCAAGTCTTATCAATTATAAATAAGATTGACTCTGAATGTTTTTGGAGTAACCAAAAACTCCTGCTGAATGGCTTTTGGCTGGCAGAATCATTTTAATTAGGATCACCTCATTTACACTAGTTTAGTATCTGTGAACCTAATTTCATTTCTATTTAGGCATAGAACCACGTATAGAATCCAAGACTCCTGAGTGCCAGTGAGGTACACTTTCCATTACAACTTGCAGCTGTAGGAATAAAGAGAACAGTGAGTGCTACTTGAATTTCATGATTTCAAATATCCAGTAAAGATGAATTCACTTGCTGCACCTGCTTGTTGTTTTATCATTCCATTTCCTATCTCCCTTGTGAATTGGCCCACAGACACAACACCTATTTAAAATGATTGGATCTTGAAAAAATTTAAATTGATATTTCATACCCCATAGGTTCTTCTGCAATGGTAATATCTGCGCTATACGCACATTGAAAATTAAATCATTTTTAAGCTAGCGTAGGGTCTGTCTAATAAAAACCCTTATGAAATCCCACTGTGTCTGCTCAGTAGCAGCTTTTCACAGTGAAACATTTAAGCTTTGAAAAAGCAACAGAACAAATGTGATTGATTATCAGTTCACTTGCCAGATTCTGCATTGAAATTAAAGAAAGTGAAAGCCCTTTTATGAAAGTGATATAACCACCTGCAATATTAAACCCATAAAATATGTGTTCAGCTGCTTATGAACTGTCTTGACCCATATATATAAAGTAGCCTTTTAGTATGTAGGAGCCCTATATAGTAACTGATCAATCCTTCCTAACTGTGGCAAAACAGTTAAAAGCGTTCCAAATTGACTAAAAGGTCAAAACACTCTGAAAGAATTCCATCACTGAAGCAAATATGAAGTTAGCCACACTTGTGATAGGCAAAACAAATAAAAAATGAAGCCTATTAGTATAGTATATACTTGGGAGCCATTTTAAGAATTATTAACTCATTAAAAACAAGTTCCCAGTGCCTGACACATAACAAAACTAAATTTGATCAAGCATTCACTTGTTTTTCTGCTTATGTAAATATTAGCCAATGCCCTGATGATTTTGAAGGAGCTGATACCCTTCTTTGCAAATAGCTGTGTTGTCTATAAATATCCCACTTCTACTTAGTCTCCATAGAATCCACTTTAAATGACCACAGATAAATTCGCATATACTTGTTTGTTTAAGGAACATAAACATAACAAATAAATGTCAAAATTTCTAATAATAGTAATGCTAAGATTTAGCTTATAGAGAAGCCTGAAGCTTGCACACACCTGTTCAATAGGTCTGTTCTCTTTGGCTGGGAGATTTCAGCAGCGTAGAATACAAGGTAGACTACAGTAGCATGCAATCAACACCAGAGTCTACTATGTTGCCAGGAATTTTCTAGGATGATGAAAAGTATTAAAAACACCTTGTAGCTGTGGGTTACTTAAACTTATATGAATGGCTGACAATGAAAGGGCCTGACTTCATTAAGTATGTTTTAAAAATGAAACAACTTTGTCCTAGACAAACAGGGTGATTAGATAGAGAACAAGATGGACCAACTGGAATGTGGGTAGAAATCAATAGTGTGTTACTAAAACATGGGTGTAACTCAGAGAGTCGGTTATAGGGAATAGAGATATATCTTATTTTATGGGAATCAGGAAACAAGGTTAAATCAGTGGCAAAAACAACAGACAAATAGACTCATTAATTTACTTGGTCCCTAAGTCTGGATTAGATTTGGGTCTTTGATATGTTTTATGCAGCCTCACACGTGTGTATAGAGATTGTGGCAGGCATCAAGGCAAGCTCCTAGCAGGGAAGGATTGCATTTATTCCATGCATAGCAGATTCCTCTCTTTTGTGTGTGTGTATGTGTGTCTGTGCATAGTTGCACAGATTTTCTCCTGGAATTGTTTCATGTAACCATATTCATTGGTTGTATAAACATCCTAAATTAGGGCAAGACTTTCTTTCATTCTGATAAATTTAAATTTTGAAATAAATTCCATCAATAATGTGAATAATAAAGCCTTGTACCTGTCATAGTGAGTAAATATAAAACAAAAATGTTATAGAAAAAGTTATGCAGGTAAATGAATATCAATAAGCCTAATATTCTTGGAATTGTTTACGGCAATTCTAAAAGAAAAATTCAAAAATATTTTAATTAATGACTGTATAATCATAAGACAGAGAGAAAGTCACCAAGATGGCTGATGTGCTTGGCAATGAATTCTAGTAACTATAATAAAATATTTCTATGAAGTATAATCATAACATAAATACTCAGAAATCTATCCAAACTCTATGGGCAGGTGAGCTACATTTTTGCCCTCTACCTCAAAACTTGATAAGAGAAATATAGGCATTCTGTTAAATATTATGAACTATTTTGTTCGTATTTCTATGGTAGAACTGAATTTTTAAATTAAAATTAAAGTTGCTTTTCTTCAAGAATCAGTTATTCATCTATGGAAGAAATATCCAGAAATAAATACAAAATATTGATTCTTCTGGTTGACATAGTTTCAGTCATAGTTTCCTAATTTTTCTTCAAATGTGAATGTATCCATAGAATCAGTATTCCAATTGTGTCCTTTTTCTCTTGGTCAGATGATGTATGAGGCAGTAGCCATGAAACCCTATACATGAGCACCCCCTGCTGGCACATGCTGGAGCCCTACTCATATTGGGAGAACGATTTGAAATATCGCTTTTGTATCTTAGATAAATACTTGCATATGTAACCAGTAATATTATCTCAAGAACTTAGCTCAAGGCACCCTGTTGATATTTGTCCCACCTTTTAAAATAGCAAACAAAATGACAAAAAATCTTTTTCTTGTGTTTAACATTTAAAAATCAGATTAATTGTATTAAGTTTCATATTGCTACTGCAACAAATTGCAGCACACTTAGTGGCTTAAAAGCATACAGATTCATTACCTTACAGTTCAGTAGGTCATGAGTCGGACATGGTCACACTGGGCTAAAATCATAGTCTTGGCATGGTTTACACTCCTTTTCAGTATTAATAGCTCTGGGGCAGAATCTGTTTCCTTGCTTTTTTCCAGCTTCTAGAAGATATCCACATTCTTTAGGTCATAGCGTCCTTTTTCCAGGTATAAAGGTAGCAAATTTGAATCAATCTCTCATATCTTTCTCCCAAAATCTCATCTCTTTCTGATTTTCTCTTCTATCTTCTCCCACTATTTTTAAGAACACTGTGATTACACTGTTTACACAAAGACAATTGAAAATAATATCCCTGTTTTAAGGCCAGCTGACAAGCAACCTTACTCTCCCTTTGCCACATACCCTAACATATTCACAGGTTCTGGGGATTAGGATTTGAGCACTGCTATGATCTGGATGTTTGTGTGCCCTCATCAAAGTCATGTTTTGAATTCCTACCCACCAAGGTGATGAAATTAGAACATGGGGCCTCTGAGAGGTGATTACGTTATGGGGTAGAGCCTTTAAAAATGGGATTAGTACCCTTTTGAAAGAGGCCCAACAGAAGACCCTCAGCCAAATAAATAAACTCAAAGATTCACATAAATAAAATCAGACATGAAAAAGGAGACATTACAACAGATACCACAAAAATACAAAGGATCATGAGAAACTATTATGAAAAACTATATGCCAACGAATTAGAAACCTTGAAGAAATAAATTCCTTGACATATACAACCTACCAAAGTTGCATTATCTAAACAGTACAATAATGAATAGTGATATTGAATCAGTAACAAAAAGTTTCCTATCCAAAAAAAGCTCAGGACCTTATAACTTTACCATTAAATTCTACCAAACATTTAAAGAAGAATTAATACCAATTCTTTTCCAACTCTTGCAAAAACTTGGAGAGGAAAGAATTTTTCCAAACTCCATTTTATAAGGCCAGTATTACATTGATACCAAAGCCAGACATAAACACTACAAAGGAAGAAACCCATAGGCCAATATCCCTGGTGAACATAAATGTGAAAATCCTCAAAAAAATATTAGCGAACTAAATTTAACAGCACATTACAAAAATTATTCACCATGATCAAGTAGAATTCATCCAGGGATGCAAGAATGATTCAAAATATGCAAATCCATTAACATGATACATCACGTTAACAGAATAAAGGACACAAGAACATATGATTGTTTCAAAAGATGCAGAAAAAGGTTTTGATAAAGTTTCACATCCTTTCATAATAAAAAACTCAAAAAATTAGATACAGAAGGAATGTACCTCAATATAATAAAATCCATATGACAAACTCACAGCTAATATCATCCTCAATGGAGAAAACTGAAAGCTTGTCTTCTAATATTTGGGCCAAGGGAAGGATGCCCACTGTGGCCACTTCCACTCAACATAGTACCAGAAGTTCTAGCCAAAGCAATCAGGAAAGAGGAAGAAATAAAAGGCAATCAAATTAGAAAAAGTTGAATAATTCCCGTGTGTAGATAACATAACCTTAGATATAGAAAACCCTAATGACTCCACCAAAAAAACCCTTAGAACCAATAAATGAATTCAGGAAACTTGCAGAATACAAAATCAACATACAGAAATCAGTGAAGAAAAGATCACCCTGGCACATGGTGGGTGGAAAAGTAAATTAGCATAGACATTACAGAAAACAGTATGGAGGGCCCTCAAAAAAGTAAAAATAGAACTACTATATGATCGAGCAATCCCACTACTGGGTATACATATATATGCAAAGTAAAGGAAATCAGTATGTCAAAGAGAATCTGTCCTCTCATAATAATTAAAGCATTATTCACAGTAGCCAATATATGGAATCAACGCAAGTGCCTATCAACAAATGAATGGATAAAGAAAATGTGGTATGGGCATAACTTGTTTTATTGACTTCGCTTTATTGCAAGAATATTTTACAGATATTGCATATATTATAAATTAAAGGTTTTTAGCAATCCTGCATCAATCATAGCTATCAGTGCCATTTTTCCAATTGTATGTGCTCACTTCACGTCTCTGTGTCACATTTTGGTAATTCTTGAAATATTTCAAACTTTTTCATTATTATATATGTTGACATGATCTATGATCAGAGATGTTTGATGTTACTGTTGTAACTGTTTTAGAGTACCAGAAACCTCACCCATATGAGACAGTGACTTTAATTGATAAATGTAGTATGGGTTCTGACTATTCCACTGACCAGTCATTCCCCCATCTCTTCCCACTCCTCCTGCCTCCTATTCCCTGAGACGCACCGATATTGAAATTAGGCCAATTAGTCACCCTACAATGGCCTCTCAGTTTTCAGATGCATGTCCCTCACTTTACATCAAAAGCTAGAAATAATTAAGCTTAGTGAGGAAGGCATGTCAAAAGCCAAGATAGGCTTAGAGCTAGGCCTGTTGCACCACACACTTAGCCAAGTTATGAATGCAAAGGAAAGTTCTTGAAGGAAATTAAAACTGTTACTCTAGTAAACACATGAATAATAAGAAAGCAAAATGGTTTAATTATTGATATGCAAAAACTTTTAATGGTTTTGATAGAAAATCAAACCAACCTGAAAATTCCCTTAAGACAAAGCCTAATACAGAGTAAGGCCCTGACTCTCTTCAATTCTATGAAAGTTGAGAGAGGTGAGGAAGCTTTGGAGAAAAGTTTGAAGCTAGCAGAGGTCTTTTCATAAGGTTTAAGGAAAGAAGCTTTCTCCATAAGATAAAAGTGCAAGGTAAAGCAGCAAGTGCTGATATAGAAGCTACAGCAAATTATCCAGAAGATCTGGCTGAGAGAATTAATGAAAGCAGCTACACTAAACAAGAGATTTTCAACGTAGACAAAATAGCCCTCTATTGGAAGAAGACGCCACCTAGAACTTTCATAGCTAGAAAGGAGAAGCCAAGGCCTGGCTTCACAGTTTTAAAGGGCAGGCTGACTCTATTGTTAGGGGCTAATATAGTTGGTGACTTATTTTTTAATTTTAAAAATTGCCACAGCCACTCCAATGTTCAGCAACTACCATCTTAATCAGTCAGAAACCATCAATGAGCAAGACTACCCACCAGCAAAAAGATTATGACTCCATCCAAGTATTAACCAGGCCCGATCCTGCTTAGCTTCCGAGATCAGACGAGATTAGGCGTGTTCAGGGTTGCACATGGTAACCTAATCTTTGATAAACCAGACAAAAATATACATTGGGGAAAAGAATCTCTTTTCAATAAATGGTGCTGGGGAAACTGGATAGCTGCATGCAGAAAAATGAAACTGGTTCTCTACCTCTCGCCTCTCACAAAAATACACTCAAGATTGTTGATAGACCTAAACTGAAAGCTTGAAACTGTAAGATTCCTAGAAGAGAATGTTGGGAAGACCCTTTCAGACATCGGCCTAGGCAAAGAATTCTTGAAGACGACCCCCAAAGCTATGAATGCAGCAACAAAAATAAACAAGTGGAATCTGATCAAATTAAAAAGCTTCTGCACACCCAAAGATACTATCACTAGAGCAAATAGACAACCTACAGTTTGGGAGAAAATATTTGCTCTCTACACCTCCGACAAAGGTCTGATAACAAGAATCTACCTAGAACTCAAAAGAATTAACAAGAAAAAAATCAAACAACCCCATTTATAAATGGGCAAAGGAGATGAACAGAGACTTCTCCAAAGAAGACAGGAAACATATAAAAAAATGTTCAACATCTCTAATAATTAGAGACATGCAAATCAAAACTACAATAAGATACCACCTAACCCCAGTGAGATTGGCCTCTATCAAAAAATCCCAAAACAACAAATGCTGGCAAGGATGTGGAGAGACAGGAACACTCCTATACTGCTGGTGGGACTGCAAATTAGTGCAATCTCTGTGGAAGAGAATTTGGAGATTCCTCAAAGAGCTAAAAATAGAATTACCATTTGATCCAGCAATAGCATTATTGGGCATCTACCCAAAAGAGCATAAGACATTCTACGATAAAGACATCTGCACCCGAATGTTTATGGCAGCACAGTTCACTATTGATAAGTCATGAAAACAACCCAAGTGCCCGTCAATTCATGAGTGGATTGTTAAAATTTGGTATATGTCTACAATGGACTATTACTCAATTTTAAGAAATGACAGTGAGCTAGCACCTCTTATATCATCCTGGATTAAGCTTGAGCCCATTATTCGCAGTGAGGTGACAGAAGACCAGAAGAATGGGCCCCACATGTACTCGTCATTAAATTGGTACTGACTGATTAACACTATGGTGCTCAAATGGTGGTGGTGTTCACTAGGGATTCGGGATGTGGGGGGTAGACCCACTTCTGAGAGATGTGGTAAGCACTGTGAAAGGAGGGGAGAGTCATGCTTGAAATGTATTTGGGAATGGGTATTAGGTGTCTTTGTAGGAGGAAGGAAATCCTCTAAAACTGAGTTATGTAAATAGCTGTACAACTTGGTAAATTTACTAATAACCATTTAATTGTACACTTAAAATGGAGTAAAGGCATGAAATGTAAATTACACTTCAAAAACGGAAAAAAAAATTACCTCAAGATAGATTAAAAACTTAAATATATTAGGTCATTAAATATGAATGTCCAATTTCAAATCCAAATTTTAGATTATTATATCTCCAACAAGAATCAGTACAATTAATCAAAGTTTGTACCTAAGCTATCAACAGTTTGCCATCTTAGCAGTAGCCTGCTTATGTCGGCAGCAAAGAAGCCTGGAGAGCGAGTGGTGATGAAGTGACCACAGGCATTTTCCACAGCTTGTTGATAATTGAATATTTTTCCTTGCAAAAAGTGGTCCAAAGCCTGGAAGAAGTGATAGTCAGTTTGTGTAAGGTATGGTGAATACAGTAGATGACAGAAAGTTTCCAAGTCCAGCTTCTGTAGTTTGAGCAGCCTTGTTTGTGTAACATGTGGTCGAATGTTATCTTGCAAGA
>CAUYRT010084444.1:0-45815 GCA_963574885.1 Lepilemur ruficaudatus
TTTTTTTTGAGACAGAGTCTGACTCTGTTGCCCGGGCTAGCTTGCCGTGGCATCAGCCTAGCTCACAGCAACCTCAAACTCCTGGGCTCAAGCAATCCTTCTGCCTCAGCCTCCCGAGTAGCTGGGACTACAGGCATGTGCGACCATGCCTGGCTAATTTTTTCTATATGTAGTTTTAGTTGGCTAATTACTTTCTTTCTATTTATGGTAGAGACGGGGGTCTCACTCTTGCTCAGGCTGGTTTCGAACTCCTGATCTTGAGCAATACACCCACCTCGGTCTCCCAGAGTGTTAGGATTACAGGCGTGAGCCACCGTGCCTGGCCCCAGCTTGGTTTTTTAATTTTATTTTTAATACTTTGCTTTACTCAACAAAACATCTGTGTATTTCAAAATCAGTAAAAGTGACTTCAAAAATAGTTTTAAAAAAGAGATGTAAAAAAAGCAACACCAATAGTACTGAATGGAGAAATATACAAATCCACAATTATACTCGAAAGAATTCAATACTTCTCTCTCATAGTAACTGTTTGAACAAGCCAAAAAAAAAAAAATCATAAGGATATAGAAAAGATCTAGACAACACTTAACCAATTGAACCTAACTGACATTTTTAGACCATTGTACCAAATAACAGAATATACATTCTTTAAAAGTACATACAGAATATTCTCCAAGACAAACAAATCTCACGATATTTAAAGAGACTGAAATCATACAAAGTATGTTCTCAGACCTCAACAGAATTAAATTAGAAATCAATAATACAAAGATATCTAGAACCCCTACCCCAAATACCTAGAATACCTGGAAATTAGCATATTTCTAAATAACTCATGTGTCATGAAATCACAAGGAAATTGGAAAATATTTTTTGATTCAATGAAAACGAAACACATTCAAAAACTGTGGGAAACAGATAAAGGAATTCCTTGAGGGAAATTATTTTTTTTAGAGATAGGGTCTTGCTCTGTTGCCCAGGTTGGTATGCAATGGTGCAATCACAGCTCACCACAGCCTTGAACTCCTGGGCTCAAGTGATTCTCCTGCCTCAGCCTCCTGAGTAGCTAGCTGGGACTAAAGGTGTGCACCACCACACTTGGCAATTTTTAAAATTTTTGTAGAGGGGAGAGTCTCACTATGTTGCCCAACTTGGTCCTGAGCTCCAGACCTCAAGTGATCCTCCAGCCTCAGCCTCCCAAAGTGTTGGGATTACAGGCATGAGCCACAGAGCCTTGCCCAAATTAGCAATATATTAAAAGATAACATATTAAGACAAGTATAGTTTAGTATTCCAGGAACACAGGTTGATTCAACATTTGAAAAATCAATGAAATTAACCATATCAAGAGACTGAAAAAGAAAAACCATAATATCATCTCAAAAGATGCAGAAAAAGCACTTGACAAGATTCATCATTCATTTATGGAATGAAAAGAATGGGAGAAAAGTGCCTCAACCTGATAAAGGGTATCTAAAAAAAACCTAAACCTAACACCGTACTTAGTAGTAAAGGATACTTAGTAGTAAAAGATCGACTGCTTTCCCCCTAAGACAAGAACAAAGTAAGAATGAACACTCTTACCACTTTTATTCAACACTGCACTCAACATTCTAGCCACTGTAACAGGGCAAGAAAAAGAAAGGCATATGAATTAGATACGTCTAACAGAATGCATGCAAGATTTGCACAATGAAAAAACTGAATGCATTGTATACACACACACGCTGGAGAAAGGCCCCTGATGTTCTCCAGGGGAGGAAGACTGAGCTGTGTCCACAGGAATACTGCAGGTGCATTACGAGATCCCCGGAAATAGTAACTCTCAACTACCACCATGTTCTGTCCTGACACTATGGCCTCCAATCTCATTTGTTATTTGTTCCAATCAAGCTGGAAGTAATGACTCAAATTCTAACAAAGAACGCTGAAATTCTAACAGAAAAAAATGTTTCACTACTTTCTCTAAACAACCACAAGAAACACACTAAATATTTCAGGGCCACCATCAAGATATGTCACAATATCACCATGTTTTTTCATTCTTCCAAACTTTACTCTCATAGGCCTGATATTAGCATTAATACACAGCATTAATATCTGGTATTGTTTTCTTGCCTGCTGATTATGTATTCTTAAATGGGTAGAAGTAGCAAAGAAACAGTCTAAATAGAAAACTGCATAGAAGCAGAACCCTACTTACTTCTGTTCACTCAGTATATACTGTCTTCATATATTTGAAGTGGCTGGCAATGTACACTCCGGGGAAGAGCAGGCTCAATCCCAGGGAGACCCTTCTTCTCCTGGGCTGCCTTAACAGCCTTCTGAAGAAACATGCAAAGTGATCTCTTGGTCAGAGAACATTTGGGCTAGAGGAGACACTCATCGCACAGCGTTTACTTCCATCGTTAAAATGATCACAAATGCAACCCAGTTTTGTGAACTCCACAAAACCTGAGCTCCGTGATGGGAGGGACTCTGGCTGTCCTGCTCACGGGTGGGTTCCTGGCAGGCAGCACAGTCTCCAAACAGCCAGCACTCTCTTACTACTTGCTAAATGAAGGTACATACTGCATATATTTTCACTGTAAAGAACAAAGGTTAAAGCTCATTTAATTTATACTTCATGCCTCTGAAGCTTGCAATTTCACACTAAGGTATCAACAAATTTACGTTTCTTAGTATAAAACATACTGAAATTTAAGTATTTATGAAATGAACCCTATTTAATTTACCAATGGTCATTATTGCTCCTGTAATGAGATATCTAACTAGGTTAAATAATTAATAAGGTCATTTATCTGGAGGAGAAGCAAACAATGCCTAAATCAAGGGAAGAAAAAACCCACAGTCATTCATATTATAGCTACTCTTGTTTTTTTTTTTAAAAAAAGGCAGTACACCTGTACCTGGCTGTACATTAGGAGTACAAATAGAAGGAAACAGCCATTTCAACCATCACCTTGTTATCAGGAAAATTCTGATTTAGAATGATTTTCATTCTTTTCAGATACATAATAATTTTTCCAAAGTCCTTGAACACAATGCCATTAGTGAGAGTCTCTAGATCCGTGCCTCGTAGCCACAACGTGCCACTGAGACACAGCCTGGCACACAGCAGTACTGGCGGAACTGCACGTGAGGAGCCGCTGTTACTTGGTCAAGCCGTCTGAACACAGAGGTCACAAAATAATTGGAACAGAGCTTTTGGTGAGTTTAGAAGCTGAAAATTCAATGTACATTACTTGAGAAGAGGCTTAATTTCTGAGAATTCCATTAGTAAGAAAACCTTTAAATGGACACAATATTAGGATAGTATTCAGTAAAATACTGACACAAAGACACAGAGGAAAAGTCACTATGCAATTATTATTATTATTATTTTTTAAAAGACATGGGGTCTTGCTCTGTCACCCAAGCTGAAATGCAGTGGCCTCATCATAGCTCACTGCTCACTACAACCTACAACTCCTGGCTCAAGCGATCCTCCTGCCTTAGCCTCCCAAGTAGCTGGGACTACAGGTGTGCACCACCATGCCTGGCTAATGTTTACATTTTCTGTAGAGATGAGGTCTCGCTATGTGTTGCCCAGGCTGATCTTGAACTCCTGGGCTCAAGGGATTCTCCCGCCTCGGCTTCCCAAAGTGCAGGGATTATAAGCCTGAGGCACTGCACCCAGCCTTTTATGCCAATTTTGGTGTTTGGAAATTTATTAGAATACAAATTTCCCTTTAGTAGATCTTGCGACTGAAATTACCCCAGCAGGGCATTACGTATATAATCTCAGAAGCTGCCTAAGCCACAGGACTTTGTATACTAGAGATCATATGTTAAATGAAGTGATCTATGTCTATTAAAAATAACCACCATGGCTCCATATGAGACATGTTCAAAATTGTCCATGAGACGTACTCTTTAATCCTATGATTTGCCTAATGCTTTCAAATCATTTTTAAATCATTAAATCATTTATTACTTGAATAAATTAAGATGCAAAAACATCAAAAAAGTAAATTACACAAGCTTTCATATCCAATTGCTTTTTGCTGCCGTACACGTAGTGAGGAATATATTATAGAAAGACTCCAACCTGAGCCCAGCTTCCCTCCTCATCTTCCTGACGTTACGTGTTAGGAATGCAAAAGAACATAACCATTAGTACTGGCGAGCTTAGCAATGCAAGCAAATTCACTCTGTAGGGAAAGTGCAGCTTAAGTGAGTGAAAAGTTCAAAACATCAAAGCATCATGCAAAACTCATGCAAAACGAAAAATTTTTCTCATGCAAGGAGCAGATTCTTCCCATGCCAAAAACATCCATGAAAGGAGAAAGTTAGAGTTAGACAATCACAACAGGGGAATAAAAACTGAGGTCTTTCCAAAAGGAGAGATGAATTAAATCTATTCTAAAAAGTCTACCAACTTTTAAATTTTTTAAAAAAATCTAAAATATAATACAAATTCTATTTACATATTCAGCCAATGACTAAAGGAAATACTTATCTGGAACAACTGAATGGAAAATAACATTTCTGTTTTCAACAAAAAGGCAAAGAACCCAGGCGGTCTTAATGGAAAACACACCACGAGGAGCGCGGCCTGCGGCGCGGGACTAACCGTTTGCGGCGTGGCTGTGAGCGTTTCCATCTCTTCGTGTGTTAACCAGACATTTCCTGTGGTCTAAGGTGACCCCAGTGCACCAAACACATCCAGGTCAAGGGAAGCAGTGACAAAGAGGAGAGGGGCACACACATGAGCCACAGGCACAGAGAAGGAGCCATGGAGACAAAAGTCGCCCTTCTCACTTTTTCAATTCAGATGCCCGTACAGAAAATGACACGCATGAACACAAGCGCATTCCCTTTTGAAGAATAAACGTGCCCTGTTATCACACGTCATCAGTAACCAAGGAGAATGGCCCACAATTTCCAGAGACTTAGATGCAAGCTTAACCCCCGGGGGTACATGAAACATAAAGAGAAGAAAACACATTTCCTTCCTCTGGAAATTTTGAACAACTCTCAAGTAACTACAGAATCAATGTATTTAAAACAGCCTTACCCAAACAAAGATTAACAACAAAGAACACAGCATGAAACTCTTGCTTTGGTTCTTTTAAGACTATCTGCAGCAGACGCTCTACAGTGACGGAGCCCCTCTGCCTGGACAGCCTAAGCCAGGGAAACTGGGGAGGTAGGAGCAGGGCAGGGTGTCACAAGAGTGCCACATGCCAAACAAAAAGGCCCCGCGGAACCATATGAACCAGACATGAGACAGAGGGCCACCCCACTTGTCTGCTATAAGCTCCTTGAGGAGGCAGATTTAATCCTTGCGCCTGACATAGCACAGAGAGTGAGGCCCATTCTTCATCACTACTGAAGAAGGCAGTTCATAAAAACTTTGGAAAAACCACACAGCCCCTTCGTGTCTAGAAAGGGCACTCTAACGTGAAACAACCGGGGAAGAGATCAGATACTGTTACCAAGCATTCCCAGGGAAAAGAGCTCTCTGAGCAATAGGTAAGAACAAAGGATTATTGTTCATTACCTAATTTTTTTCACCCAGAAAAAAATAAAACAAACAAACCCTAAAACTTTTTATGTAAAGTAACTGTAAGGCCTGAATCCAGTCTTGCCCTGCTCCTTGGAGAAATATGTCTCCAAGGTTCTTAATCTCTTAACAAGAGCTGGTTTTCTCTACAGAGTAGACAACAGAGACCTGGAATCCAGCCCATGTAAAAAGCCTGAATTCCAGAAATTAGGAGCTGGCCTGCCCTCACCTCCCAATAACCGCTAATGTTTTATTAGAATAGTTTTGAACTTTTTCAACCAGGAGACCCTTTTCAAGGACTTTCCACATGGAGAAAAACTGTACTAGTACAGATAATGCTTGAGTAACGTTTGTAGATTTGTGAACTGCTTAAAATCCTGAGCTCCCAGGGCCTACAGCTCCCAAAATAGAACGCTCCTACAGGCCAAACAAGTCAAATACAGTAAAACACTGATTACAGTACAACCAGTGGGCTAATTTTTTCCCCCTTTAGTTTTGGAAAAAATAATAATAATAATAATATTGCCCACAAACTGGAATTATGGAGGAGTGAGAATTCTTTAGGGACCAGTTTTGATGGCTGGATAACAACCATCTCTTACTAGTATGTCAGCTAGTAACAACCACCTCTTACTTGTACGTTAGCTAGCATGTCAGCCATCTCTTATTAGTATGTCACCACGTACGTGTGTTTAAATGAATGCTACTAAGGTACCTGGAAGAGCCAGTACTCTGCAACAGACAAAAAAATTTTACTCCTTAAGGTCCTGCTTACTCATGAAATATATTCATGAATTCACAAATGTAACAATACGTAAAATAAGCCAGACACAAAAGAGTAAATACACAACTTCAATAATATACATAAAGTACAAAACAGACCAGTCCATGGCGTGAGGACTCACCCATCGCCCCCCAGGGAAGGAAGCAGTGACTTGGAAGGAGGGAGAGGGGCCTCTGAAGCCCTGGGCAAATCCCATTTCTCAGTGTGAGTGCTGACTACACAGGGTGCACAGACTTTACAAACTCCCTGAAGGATTACACTTATACGTGCATTTTTCTATATGTACATTTCCATAAAATTTAAAAATATTTAGACTACCATTTGCTCAGCAAACATCTTCACGTACAACGCAAATGCTAGTCACTCATTCAGCTTGAATCATGAAATAGGAAATGAAATTCACAAAGTTTAAGTTAAATTATGTACTTAAATGTTAACTTTTTCCTTCTTCAAGATGCCCTTAGACTGTTTCGATAAATTCCTACCTAAAGTTGTGATAATTACTTTTTTACCTTTAAAAAAACCTCGTGTTTTTATCTTATAATGGATCCTAACCAATCTTTTACAAAAGTATTTGATAAAGTTTCTTTTGACTATCCAGTTCCCACAGATTAAAAGTTCTAACGTGAACCCTAAACCTTTGAACCAGAACTACACCAGCTGTGTCCATAAAGAGCTGGAGAAGCAACACAAACGGGAAGGCCGCCTTCCAAGAGGCGAAGAGCGAAGGACTGGCCCGGCCGTACCGTTCTGGAGGTGGGTGGGGCAGACGGGCTGGTGAGCGACATGATCTCCTGGATGGCCAGCCGCAGCTTCAGCCTGTGCAGGGGGTTGCTGATGCCGATCTCCCGCTGGATCTCCGTGTCGGACAAGGCCGACATGATGGCTCCGCTCTTCACGTTTGCTCGGCAGGCGGCCACGTACCACGCCGGCATCCCCACCCAGAGCTGGAGACGGGAATGGCAAGGCCAGAGGTTGAGTATGGTCTACAAGATGGATTGATAAATTCACATAAAGTAACGCACTTGACTATGAAAAGAAGGACGTACCTCCAGCCAAACGACAACAGTTGGCCCATCCCACTGGGCAAAAGGTAAACCTTGTCTCCGGGCTTCCTCGAGCAATTCGTGCCTACAAATAAGAAGATACTCAAAATTAAAAAATCATTACGACACACATATATAAAAAAGTGAACAGAAGTATTCTCTTTGAGCACTTCCGAAAGTCTAACAGTACAGTCCGCCCTCCCTCTCCACGGTTCTGCAACCACACATTCAACCAACCGAGCATCAAAACTGTTAGGGGAAAAACCAATACAGTGTAACAACCATTTACACAGCTTTTACACTGCATTAGGTATTGCAAGCCAGCTGCAGGTGATACTGATGTACACGAGGATGTGCACAGGTTCCGTGTAAGCACCACGTCACGTTACGCAGAGCACTTGGGCAGCCCCGGATGTAGGTATCCTCGAGGGGTCCTGGAACCCGTTCCCCACAGATACTGAGGGATGACGGTATGTTCTCATCATTTTTCCTTTAATCATCTTCGGTTTTAATATTATCAACACCATCTCCACATACTACAAAGCCTGCCTGAGTGAGGAAATGCTGCCTGAGCTCCTCTGACTCTACACGATCACCAACTCCTTACAGAATCAAAGAACCATTCAACGTGAAAAACACCAGCAGAGTCTTCATCTTCACATCCAAGGTAACAGAACATTAAAAGGAAAACATAATCATTATTCCCTTCTTAAACTATGAAGAAAAATATCTAGGAAGAGGAAATCATACCTAGGTCTGAACAAAGGACCTAATCTCTAGGACAGTCTTTAAAAATGTTAACATTTAACCAAAAAAACTCAAACAAAAAAACCCCCCAAAACGGCACACACTGCAGATTTTTTCCTTCATTTTTTAAAAAAGAGGTCTTGCTACATTGCCCAGGCTGGCCTTGAACTCCTCGTCTCAAGCAATTCTCCCCACCTCAGGGTCCCAAGTAGCTAGGATTAATAGGTATGCACCACCGTGCCTAGCTTAGTGCAGATTTTTAACATTAAAAATGTTATAATCTAATAAAGCAAGCAAGTAATGGATGGCCGTTTCTATTCTACACTCCTATTTCGCTAGTATTTGCTAAATTAAGTCACTGGGTCATGCCGTGGTTCAACTCACAGCCTTCCTACCCAGATTTGAAATCCTAACAGCTCTCTCAGTGCACAGAGTAGATCCTGAGCACGAGAACTGACACGTTGCCAGCAACCACAGGGTTACGTGACTGCTGGCCATGCATTTCTTTGTGATCAGAAATACTCTAAATGCCTTATTTTCAAATACCCAAGTCATGATTTTATCACATTAACATCTTTAAAAACGATTTTGTCTGACACAGTTATTTGAAAGATAACACTATAAACTTGGTGAATTTCACCTTATTTCTCAAGTGTTTACCTACAACACTTTTGAAAAGAAACTATTTTAAAAAATGAAAAACCTAGGAGAGAAGATGGCATTAGAGCGGAGAGGACATGTACATTTAGTTTGCATGCATGGATGTCCCCGAGTCAATTTTAAATTCCTAGGTTGCTTTTAGACATTTTTCTATAATAATTTCTGTAGGTAATACCATAGAATCTTTTATTTCTAAAAATTAAATATTAGAGCTTCAATAAGTTTCAACAGTAGTAGACTTTTCTTAGGACTGCGAAGTCTATGTACAATTACAGCCCATCTTCCTAAGCAAAATGTTTCACCTAAAATTTCAAAAAAGTGGTCCTGTTTCCAGGGGATAATAAATATAATTATCTAAGAGTAATTATACCAGAGAATACAACAAATGTTTTAATACCATAAGCAGGACAGGTGCGGTGGCTCACACCTACAGGCTCAGTGCTACGGGAGGCCAAGGCAGGAGGATCACTTAAGGTCAGGAGTTTGAGACCAGCCTGGACAACCTAGTGAGAGCTACTCCAGAGGCTGAGGCAGAATTGCTCGAGTCCAGGAGTTTGAGACCATCCTGGACAATACAGTGAGACCCCATCTCAAAGGAATGAAAAAGACCAACAATAAAACAACAAAAAAAGAAAATAAATAATTTTGAGAAATGTATTTGGATTCTTAAATCAGTAACAGCATGAGTATTAAACTGTATTCACACAATACTTCTTCCAGACAACTCAAACTTTTCTTATTTCCAAAAGACAAGGTCTGGATCTGCCACCCAGGCTAGAGCAGTGGCATAATCATAGCTTACTGTTTAACACTGAACTTCTAGGCTCAAGTGATCCTCCTACCTCAGCCTCCCAAGTAGCTAGGACTAGGCATGCATGCCACTATGCCTGGCTATTTTTAAAAAGTATTTTTGTAGAGATGAGGTCTTGCTATATTGCCCAGGCTAGTCATGAACTCCTGGCCTCAAGTGATCCTCCTACCTTGGCCACCCAAAACCTCAAACATTTTTCCACATTTATAAATATATTATTTTTCCTAAAATCGATTTTATCTCAGGTTAACTAATAGAAATGAAATTAAACACTACAGGCAGACAAATAACCTTTGTACTTTGAAATTTCTCTATTAACTTGCTAGTACATTTCAGAACTTATACACAGATCCTGTGCGTAACCACAAGGTGCAGAGAAAGACCCACTCTTGGACAATTAGTTTCAACTGTGACAACAGAGTTAGATGTTCAAAGCCAATGGCATAAATTTGAATATCACAGCTCCACAGAAACCTACCACTAACACACACATACAAAACTAGCATGAAATTTCATCACATGGTCAGGCAAATAATTCAAAGGCTGTCCTCTTACATCTAAGTGCTCAAACACAGCTCCTGGGAAAATTTGGGGCAATTTATACTATTTTTTCTCCTACATGAAATACAAAATTCTGGGGCTGGAGGTGGTAGGACCATGCTGCACTGCTACATGCCTTGCCGTTCTTATTATGGTAAGTGTGAGGATGTGAAATACAGCCCAGCAGCAAAATCTAAGAGACAAAATTTTCCTAGCATGGTTCCAGGAGGCAAAAGGCCTAGTTTAATATTAAGTTTCACATACCAAATGGCAACCACCCAGGTTACTTTAAAACATTTTTACACTGTTAAAGATAGCAATGTTCAAATCAGATTTTGCTGTTAAGTGTTTTCTACAAATTTCCCTTTACAGGGAACCAAAAAACTGAGTGTTCCTACGGTATTGTTAATATAACAGCATTTCACCGGAAACACAATCAACGATCGATGTATTTATTACAGCTCCAGAGAAGAGAACTCAAACGAGGTAGATTTCACAACAGAAAATCAACTGGCAACTCTAGGGGCTAAAGGCAAACTGGCCTCCAGTGGAGAGGGTCCCCATGGCTCCGGTGCCATCGGGGGCCCTGAGCTCCAGATCAGTGTGGGCACACAGAGTGGCCCAACGACGCTTCCCATCATCAGGCTCTCACAGAACCTGTCGCGTCTCGCCTTGTCGCCCTGTGCTGCCGACTCACCATCAGTTTTCCGCCTTCCCCGCTCTCCAGTCCACCTCCGACCCCTTCAGACCACACAAATGGCCCATTTGTTTCAGAAGTGGCTTGAGTTTTATTTTTCATTTGTCTGTTCACCGGGATGTTGTCTCAATCTATCTAGTGCATCTGCGTAACTCTGGTTTTGGATAAGGTCAACCAACACACAGCTCACTCTGCGTCGGAGAAGAACCCAGAGACGTGCGTGCACCCAAGTCCTTACCTGGGGCATCCCAGTGCCTGCGCTCCTGTGCCGAACGCCGTTCCAGATGTTATTACTTATTCTCAGAATCAAGACTTAGTTTAGAATTAAAATTTAACAAACAGACTATAAAATCTAGAGACTATTTGAGATAAAAGTACAAAATCTACAGGAAGAGGAAAAATGCAACACAACCAATGTTTCCAGACAGACCACTAAAATGACTAGCAAATTGTTTCTTTTTTTTTTTTTTAAATACGGAACGCTTCATGTATTTGCATGTGATCCTTGCGCAGGGGCCATGCTAATCTCTTCTGTATTGTTCCAATCTTAGTATATGCGCTGCCGAAGCGAGCACTGAATAGAAAATTCCTTTCTTCCCCCCCAAATTTTATTTCATTATTATTATTTTTTGAGACAAAAATCTGTGTCACCCAGGCAAGAGTGCCGTGGCGTCAGCCTAGCTCATAGCAACCTCAAACCTAGGCTCAAGCGATCCTCCTGCCTCAGCCTCCCGAGTAGCTGGGACCACAGGCACGTGCCACCATGGTTGGCCTTGAATAGCAAGTTCTGAATGCTGGCAGGCAACAATCACTGCAGCGGCCACAGCCACAGCCAGTTTATGGCTTGTTGACCCTGTTTGAAGCATGTTATGTATATCACCCCATTTAATACTCACAAAGGCCATACAGGGTATGCACGACTATTACCCTCATTTTACAGATGAGGAAACTGAAGCACAGGGATGCTCAGTCACTTTCCTGAAGTCACAAACCTGACTTGAGCAGGCACCAGGATTCAGACTGCAGTGCAACCCAGTGCCCTCCACTTTCTACTTCCCAAAGTGGACTGAGCATCCGGGTGTGATTTCTTTCATATGTCACAAATGCTCTGTCTTTCAGGAAGTGTGGCTTAATAAAGGCTGGAGGTTAATCTTTCAGAAGATAATGTGCATATATATATATATAGCTAGATATTACATTTAACAAACATTAGTCAAAAATTAGGCACAACTGAAAACTGTTCAGTGAGATGAAGAAATAATAGAAAGCTTACTTTTTTTGAAGTTTACGATTTTTTTCAGCCTGTCCTCCCAATTTGCTAAGTCCCAAGGCATCTGGAGACGAGTTCTCTGTCTCTGAAACACCAGCTACGAGTAAGCAGAACAGCCCCAAAATAAAATCAACATGGCAAAGTTGTGTCTTTTCATAAACAGGTGGCTGCACATTTGTAGGCTCAGTGTTAATCTCCTGGGCTAAGTTTCCGACTAGGGCACCAACACCCAGGACGCTCCGGACAGTGAACTTGTTATACCTATGAGTGGCCAATGAACTAACTGTGCTCTTCAGTTCACACCTTCGCAGCTTTTGCTCTCTGGAGAACACACAGCCTCTACCACCCCGGGAAGGAGCAGCTGGTCAAGCACATGGCGGGCACACAAGTGACAGTCCCTTCCTCTTCACAATCCCGACCCTTAAGATGTTTCCAGGAAACCGACCGACCTTGCTCTAACGAGGCTTTGCCAGCTGGTCCAGGTCGGCCCTTTTCCTTCTTGCCAAACAAGCGGCCGATAGAGGACTTGATGCCCTTCTTCTTCGGCGCTTTGTGCAGCGAGTCCTGGCTGCTGTTGCTGCTGCTGGGGTTGCTCACGGGGCCATCCTGGGAGCCTGTGGAGCTTTGAGGGAAGAAAGGGATCCTTACCATGCGGCCTTGCCATGACAGAACATTCCACTCATGCGCATTACTATTCTTCGCCTTTCTAATGCTCACTCCTCAGGCTTCCTAACCGATGCTCCCCGTCTCTTCCACATCTTCGTAAGGTGCGCTCTGCCCAGCACAGGCGGCTCCCGGGGTGCAAACACAGAGACGCCGAGATTCTCTCCAAGTGGCGCTCCCCTTTAGAGTGGGGCTGGACTCCAAACTGTCAGACTCTGGAGCCCAGTGGCCTGAGTCAGGGGCACCTCCCAGCTGATGAGAGCGTGCTCAGGCAGGCTGCGGGAAGCAGCAGCAGCAAGAGCAGAGTCCTGGGAATCGAAGAGCTGGAACCCCACCCCTCAGCAGCTCCCGCAGCTGCCCTGAGCTTGACTCCTCAGCTGTGAAACCAGGGCCACGTCAGCTGCCTGCAGGGAACCTGCATACCCTGGTCCAGAACAGAAATTCAACAAATGGTAGGTTGAGGATGGGTATATTCACACCTAATGGGTGCAGTGCGCACCATCTGGGGGATGGACACACTTGAAGCTCTGACTCGGGCGGGGCAAAGGCAATATACATAACATAAACATTTGTACCCCTGTAAGATGCTGAAATAAAAAAATTTTTAAAAAAATAATAAATGGTAGTTTGAAAAAGGATAGTATATTAGTAACAAAGCAGTTTACTGGTTCCCCGAGAGGAAGCACTCAATCAACGGGTAAGGACGACGTGGGCTCTCAACAGCTTACAACCGCACAGAGGCCGCCTGAGTGACGCGGCCTGCCCCACACAGCAGCGCTAACCTGAAACCGGCGTCTGCCTGGCAAACTCTCTACCAAACACAGGGAGAAATTTCTCTAAGTAGTCCATTTGTACAACCTGAAGAAACGCAGTTCTTCCAAACTTTGCTGATACTTAACTCCTTTCTTTCCAAACCGACTTTGCCCAGTGGACTCCACTCTAGTCCCCAGAGCAGTGGTGGGCATTCAAGGCCCAGCATTTGAATAAACTCAACTGAATTTAACCAGTAATTCAAGTCACTGTTTTGTTTTTTCAAGTAAAGTGAACAGGTTTCTTAAACCTGCAGACAGACAGACAAGCACGTTTCGATGGGGTTGCTGGGATGGCGCCCGCTCCTTACTTTCTCATGTCCCTGATGTCCTCGTGGCTGGCTGTGTGCAGCGCTCCTTTCTGCGGCCTATCTAACCGGAGGGACCCCGGGGAGGCAGGCGGGGAGGTTTCACATTTTATCGTTGTCTTGTCATCTCGTACCTCTTCTCTGGAATATGGCAACTGAGGGGTGAGAGAAGTGCAAAGTTAGTTAATAGGGACCATGGGAAAAAAAACACAGAGACCTTAAATTATAACCACAAACATTAGAAAATCTGTCAGCTATGCTTTCTGCTGGTACACAAAGTCTCACTGTAGTCTCACGCCATTTGACGGACTGCCTCGTTCACAAGAAGCAGGACCACGCGGCATGGTGCGCACAGAGCAGCCGGACTCCTAGCCCGCCCCCCACGACTGGCCTGGGCAGCACACAGGAGCACCCTGCAGCCTCCTCTGCGCCAGGTTCTGCCCTCGGGAGTCCTAGGCACATCTTGAGGACAACCACTGAAGGAGAGCAAGGATCTAAACGACTGCATCGTTATAAAGTTTTGACAGCACTGACTTACACTTACACAGATGCCATGACAAATGTGTTTATCTCCTGGCTCCAATCAAAAAACACTAGAGTGGGCAGAAACTTCTTGGGCAAAACTGTCAATATCTTTCTGTCTGGGGAGAGGGAGAATAAATACGGACTAGCCCAGTGGTCCCCAACCTTTTTGGTACCCAGGACTGTTTTTGTGGAAGACAATTTTTCCATAGACCGGGGAGGGAGAGTATGGTTTTGGGATGATTCAAGTGCATTACATTCATTGTGTACTTTATTTCTATTATTATTACATTGCAATACATAATACAAGGAAATAATTAGACAACTCACCATAGATTGGGGACCCCTGGAATAGCCCATGACCCAAACACACATATGTATAGCTTCTATTTATTTCTCAATAATGTTTGGACTGAATGCTATAAACAGATGCACTTACATGCAGCTCAAAAACCTTTTGTCCAATATGGTTTACATAAAATAATCCTAGGTTTATCATTAAAAGATAATCTCTTTCTGACTCCATGTTTTCTTTTTTTGCATTAGAATGTGAGTACGCCATGTGCTGAGGGACGCAGGATGGTATGACAACAGCAAACAGATTCACCCCTTCAGGGTCTAGGCAGGCCCTGCTTATGCATTGTGTGTTTTGGTTTTGAGCAGGACTAGCCCTTGTGAAACCTAAAGAGCAAGCATCTGTATAAACAATAAAACTTGAATAGCAAACTTCTGCTTTTTAATTTTATTTTTTAAAAATTTGGTTTTTAGAGATGAAGTCTCACCATGTCTCCCAGGCTGCAGTGTAGTGGCTATTCACAGACACAATCATGGCACACTGCAGACTCAAACTCCTGGGCGTAAGTGATCCTCCCTCCTCAGCAAGTGCCGCTGCACCTGGCTTGAACTTCTGCTTTTTATACGGACTGAGTAAAGTACATCAATCTCATGGGAGCCCAACAGTGGCTCAAGGAGAACCAGGTAGACTAGTGCAAAGAGGGGCTAAGATCATTGAGGATGTAATTTTATTTTATCTTTTTTTTTTTTTTTGAGACAGTCTCACTCTGTTGCCCAGGATAGAGTGCCGTGGTGTCCGCCTAGCTCATAGCAATCTCAAACTCCTGAGCTCAAACCATCCGCCCGCCTCAGCCTCCCAGAGTGCTAGGATTATAGGCATGAGCCACCATGACCGGCCGAGGACATAATTTTAATTAGCAGTTAAGATGCAGATATAAATCCTGCATCCTTTCTCAACTTCCAATTATAATCATAAAACAACACAAGGCTATTATGGCTAGATATTGTCAGTATGAAATTTAACAGTTTCAAAACTCAGATTAAACAATCATTTGTTTTTAAAAGCAGAAACAAAGAATAGCACAGGCAGCAATACATGTGATCAAGCTGACAACACGACTCACCGTAAACTACCAGAGGTGGACGAGTAAAGCCCAGCCGACCCGGCCAGCAGCTCCCTGAGGAAGTCCCCCCGCACACCCGGCCCCTGTGTTCTGCCCTCTGTACTCCAACAGCAAGGGACAGCACTGTGACCCATCAGATTTTTGCCTCTATCACATCTCAGACGCTACTGGAAAGCAGGGAAGTCATCTTAGTCTATACCTACAACACTGAGGCAGAGGAGGGAGGCGACGGTCAAGTGCGGCTGTGTCTGGCACCGGGCCCGGCACTCAGCACACACAGCTGGCTTAACCCTCACAACAACCTGAGAACAAGGTTCCTCAGAGCCACCAGCAGCATGCTGAAGCTACCCATGAGCAACACTAGGTTATCAGGCCTGAGCGCTTCCCTCATTGAGAAAATCTCACCATCGAAAACAAACAAGCCCAAATACAAGTCAGGAGAACTGAGGGTGTGCTCTGTGTCTTGCTATGGCTGGCAATCTCGCTGCAGACACACACAGGTCTGTGGCCAACTTGAGTGACACCATTCTATCATCATCTTCATTTGTCGAGTAACAAACTCCAGGTCACAAACTCATCAGTGACTGAACAAGCAGTGTCACTAATCGCCACACCGCTCAGCCCAACAGAGCAGCTCACACGACAACAAGTCACGTGCTTCTTCAGAGAACAATTGCTTTTATGTCTCTGGAGGGCTGTCTAGTCACTGCACCATCAGGCAGGTTTCTTGGAAGGGGTCACAGAATACACACTAGAGCGTGAAAGTTACAAGGTAGAGGTTTTGGGTCACCATAAACAATAGCCACTGACCAGCACTGCCCCTAAGGCCCTGCACGGCCTCCGAGAACAGGAGGCCCAATCTACAGTTATCTCCCAGGAGAAGTGGCCTCAAGCCTCCCTCTGTAGGGGGCTGCCAGGGAGACCAGACTATTAATATCTGGAGAAAAGGCCAGATGGTGACGTGGCCAAGGGTCCAGGTTCTGAAATCAAGCAAATCTGAACTCAAATCTGCAGTGCACATTGTGTGAACTCTCTCAACTTCAGGTTCCACTTCTGTGAAATGGGAATAACAGTAACCTATATATCACAGGAAAGTGTGTGAGGGTTAAATAAGATACAGGTTGAGCATCTCGAATCCAAAAACCCAAAATTTGAAACAGTCCAAAATCTGAAACTTTCTGAGTGCTGACAGGAAGCTCAAAGGAAATGTTCATGGGAGGATTTAGGATTTCTGATTTTGGATGCTCAACCGTTAAGTATAATGCAAATTCCAAAATCCAAAACACTTCTGGTCCCCTGCATTTTGAGTATGGGATACTCAACCTGTAACAGATTGGTAAGGCACTCAGCACAGAGCCTGGCATAGATCAAGAGCTTAGTAAATGCTAGCTAGCTATTATTGTTATTAAAATTGATTTTCCCCAAATCTCAAATCTATGGCTTTGCTTCAGTAATTTATTTTTAAAAATACCATGTCTATGATAAGTAAGCATGCAATGATTAGAAGGCAAAAAAAGTGGGAGAATGGCAAACTTTTACATTTGTCCCAGTGTTCTATGAAAACCACCAATGAATAATTTCCAAGAGAATGATCACATGTAAAGTGCCAGGTGAGTTTAAACACTTTCCTTAAAATTTCAATAATTCGTTATTATATAATTATATAATGTTACATTTATATAAAATGATAGTACTCTTCAATATATTATAGACATACAAAGATATGTTAAATTACTAAATAATTTACCTTTCTACGATGTTTCCTTAAATCACTAGGCTGACAGATGCATGCAAAGAGATGAAGAGAAACCAGATTTACTGCACACTTGAAGTTAAAAATTCAAGGATCAGTACAGGCAAATATATCAAAATGGGAATGACAGGATAGATACAAGTGCAATAGGATTTAGAGAAAATTTAACTGTATATAGAACATTTTTTCACCACAAAAATTTAAATACAAGTTATTCAAGATTTACTAGAAAAACACTATAAACTATTATTCAGAGAGAGAAAATTCTATTTCAACACATGCAATTATTGCAACATTTTGTATAACAGAAGGCCCTAATAATTGTCTATTCTAAGACAAACCTCTCTATAGCTTACTTTTCTTTAATAAAAAACATGCTATAATTCAAAATATTCTAATTAATGATAAAGTTATTACAATACGCCTATTATATAACTGAACAAACCTACTTTTATACCTATTGGACGTTAACGCAAAATCCTTACCTAGAATTTCATTTACAACTTCTCAAAAAAAATTTATTGCTTAAAGCAAGGTACCCTGTGAAAATATATAAGAACAAAAGCTAGCATATCACGTAGAATCTTTACATCCTATGATTTATGTAAGACATTTTAATTAAAAAAAATCAGAGATGGTAGAGCATGTTCAATAAGTTGATGAGATTTATAGTCTTGAATACAATCATCAAAACCAGAAAGTATATTGTTTGCGTAAAGCTTCCATTAATTCTACACTTAGCAGATTATTTATGTAGGAAATATTTCATTTATGAATTATACAGATCCTATATAAATTGAGTGAAAACACTCTCAATCGCCTATGGTATGCCTGTATCCACATTTATTATACAATGATACACTAGTTATATTTTTATCACTACTGAGAAAAAATACATTTTTTAATAAAAAAACCAAAGCTCCACTAATAAAGTCATAATCTAGCACAGACTCACATATCATCGGCCACCAAGCTGCCACCTGGGTACCTGTGTGCTGTGAAGAAGTGTTATATCGTGGGGTGGCCCTGGGGGCCGGAGGAACAACCTAGAGGCTGACGGGGACCTGAGGTCTGGATTAGAAATGAATCTGGAGATGGCTCAGATAACATCTGAGGATGACGCAGGAAATCAAAGCCGGCAACTGTCGGTCAGCATACGGAATTACAAAACCAGGGAAAAAACAGACACAACTGTTTTTACAAATGCTCTGGAAGGAAATAAGCATGAAACCACAAACGAAATGCGCAGAGTTCAAAATATTAGTTAATTAGCTAATGATGTAAATTACGAAAAAAGCATGTCAAAATACTTCAAAGTAGATGGTCACCACTTCATAAGCCACTAAAACGATTAACTGTCGAGGTAACCATACGCTGGCTAACAACACAACTAAAGATGAAAATGGAGAGTGAAAGAAAAAAATGATAGCAGTGCAGTTAAAAGCAGAATGTTGTGTGATTTCACGTGAAATATGATTTCCTGGGCAATGCACTCACAAAACCTAGACTAACTGCACAAGGAAGTTTTAAACATTCTCCAGATCTGCACCCTTTGCCACCAAACACCACAAGGCGATCAAATTTCCAGGTAAAGAGACTCCAGGCTGAGGCCCATCTGCTTCCTGAGGAGGCCGAAAAGCAGGCTGGCTGTAAATGGCTTCACGTGCAGAACCTGATTAGCTTTTTTTTAATTTCCTAGACTGCACGCCTGGAACCTTGTTCAGCGTCTCTGAAGGACAGATGGTGCTGATCCCCCTGCTCATTTTTCTATACGCTCTGATGTCTGCCCACGTTTACTGTGTCAACTGTCCGCTCCTAGAAAACAGACACATTCCCCCTTCTGGCTGCTGTACCCTGCACAGCTGCCTGGGCCAACCGTCACACAAACAAATGGTGGCACACTAGCCTGGTCATCCAAATATTAGAATCAATTTGTTATAGTTGAACAACATAGTTGAAAACACTAGTTAGCTTTTAAAATCTTTAACCTCTCAGAATGACAAACGTACTTGATTTTCTGCTGGGTAAAAGGAAGCAAGTTCACGGTGTCCAAGACTTCAAACCGGTGCATGGGGTGGGGATGCCGCGTGGAAAGGGTAACACTTACTAGAGTCATGATGCCCAGTCTGTCCACCTCCCTGGCTGGGCTGTGCGGGATCCTCCTTGGGGTGGAGCGACCGCTGCCTGGTGGGGAGGAGCCGGCAAGCGCGGAGGCAGGATACGGGGGAATGGAGCTCATTGATCTAAAACGACCAAGATTGTCTAAACTTCCGCTGCCAACTCTACTTTCAATCTCCTCCGCTCGCTGCTCTGTGTTTTCCTTTTCTTCTTGTATCAGCCTACAACAAAAACAAAAGCAGTCATCCTTCCTTTATTAGCAAACAGATTAGTATGTTTGGATGAAAAAAAATCTGCTTACACTCTGTATTAGTAAACTCCAGTAATAAGTTGCTCAAACATTTAACACTTCAGCAAAAATGTTTTGCTTTTAATCTTTTAAAATATACTACATCTTGGACAACAAAAAGTAAATCTTCCATTGACCCTGGTTAAGTTGGTTCTGATATTCATGCTTGATTTTACTTATTACACTAAAATTTTGAAAGGGGCTGGTTGGCAACTTTTTCTATGGTTGTAAACAGGCAATGAGATACCTAAATTTTACAATCCTCATCTCCCCTACTCTTAGAGCAAAGCTATACCTTTATCTGTAGATTTCTTCAACTGGAAATCTGGAGTTCTAATACAAAGAATTGATCCACAAAGCCATTTAAGAGTTTCCAAACATCTTTTTTTTTTTTAGAGACAGAGTCTGGCTCTGTCACACAGGCTGGAGTGCCATGGCATCATCATAGCTCACTGTAACCTCAAACTCCCAGGCTCAAGCAATCCTCTCGCCTCAGCCTCCCAAGTAGCTAGAACTACAGGGGTGTGCCACTCACACTCGGCTAATTCGTTAATTTTTTACAGAGAGGCGGTCTCACTACGTTGCCCAGGCTGGTCTCGAACTTCTGGGTTCAAGTGATCCTCCCACCTCGGCCTCCCAAGGTGTTGGGATTATAGGCGTGAGCCACTGTGTGTGGCTCAGATACTTAACTCTTGGCTGGGGCGTGGTGGCTCACGCCTATAATCCTAGCACTCTGGGAGGCCCAAGGTGGGCGGATCGCTCAAGGTCAGGAGTTTGAAACCAGCCTGAGCAAGAGCGAGACCCCCTCTCTACTAAAAATAGAAAGAAATTAATTGGCCAGCTAAAAATATATACAAAAAATTAGCCAGGCATGGTGGCGCATGCCTGTAGTCCCAGCTACTTGGGAGACGGAGGCAGAAGGATCACTTGAGCCCAGGAGTTTGAGGTTGCTGTGAGCTAGGCTGACACCACGGCATTCACTCTAGCCCGGGCAACAGAGCGAGACTGTCTCAGAAAAAAAAAAAAAAAAAAAAGATACTTAACTCTTTAGACTAAATGAAAATATCAAGTTGATGTTTAAAGTTTAAATTCACACAAAAGTGTCACCCGCTGGAATTCTCTACCAGCTTCATCTGAATTTCTGGATTCATGTTAACCATGCCACGTTAATTTCGAATTCAAGATTAATGCTCTTCTAAGCTAAAGTGTCATGGATGACTAAACAGTGATTTGAATGTCTGACTATGCCAATAATAATTATTCTAATATTAAAATACAGAAACCTTGTAGTAACCCTTCCAATTAGAGTTCTACTTACGTACCTAAGAAAAGTGTTTTTTTGGTCATTATTAACAGAAGAAAATCTATAAGTCAGTGGGGATAGAACTTACCATTTATACCACCGTAAACTTGCTACATAAAGAAAAATCACTTTTATCTAACGATACATTGTAAAAAATAAAAATTAAAGGTATATATTTCCCATAACAGTAAGCAAAGACTAGTTTTCTGAGCTCTTCACCAGTTTTAACCCCAGCACCTGAGAAGTCAGTGCACAAAGTGAAAACCGTGGGCCGCACACGAAGGTCTTGCTCTGGAGCCTACAGCTCTCCTTAGCGCTGGTTTCCACCTTCTCTGCTCCACTTCGTGCCCTCTCTGAGCAGGACGGGCAAACTCCCATCTGTGCTAACTTTACAACAAAGTCCTTGCAGCGGCCCCACCCAGACTGCTGAGGACTCCATGCGCGTGGCTGCTCTTCACTCGGACTCAGGCTGGCTGTGTGGCCACGTCAGGCCTGGGGCCACGGGGCAGACCTCAGGGCACCCGGTCGCACTGCTGTGCCCCTGACCAAGCCAGCACAGGCAGCAGTGACTTAAGGCCTCTTCATCACTACACCTTAGTTTCTATTCCATAGGTGACCCACTGTTTTACACGTTTCCCCATCAAAACTACTGAGTTGCCAAAGAAAAAAAAATCCTTTAAAATATTGATGAACTAAGAAGATTCACTCACTGTTTGAGCACTCATTGTCCTAAGGTGAACAAATTTTCACCTCCTGTTAATTTCACCTAGTGAAAGGCAAGTACAAGTGGGAATATATAAACCTGAAAACTTCCACCTTTCTGTGCCAGGCTAGTGCCGTGTGACACACACCTAACGACATGATGCTCTGCAGGGCACACTATAAGCAGCCCCCGCAGTGCTGGGGGATGCACAGGCAGCAGGTGATGCCATGTGCTCCCCTTAGAATTCAGAGTCGAGGGGACACTCAGGCTGGCAGGGGGTTCACAGGCAGCTTTTCCTCTTACTTCCTATCATCTGACTCGCCTCTCAGGCAGCCTGAGCTCCGCGGGCTCTCCCAGCAAGTTGCACTGCTGCCTGGCACTGGCCTGCGGATGGCACCTGCTGCTTCTCATCCACAGCATGCTTCCGTCAGCCCGTCTCTTCCCAACTCCCCACTGTGCACGTCTTCCCTCTGCACTGGGGTGGGGAGGTGGGGCCCACCAGCCCTTCTCCGACCTGTGCTGGCTCCTCTGCCCTTCTAGGCGCAGCTCTCAGGAGAGCAGCAGTAGCTGAGCCGGACCTGGACCCCCTGTCACAGGTGGGCACTGAGCCCCTGCAGTGCTCTCCAGAGACCAAACACCTCTCACCTCCTACAGCATCCTTCCCAGGGTACCAGTGCCATGACAGAGTGCCCCGATTACTTGAATTTTATAAGGAAGGGTAGTCTTGGAACTTGTTTAAGGAAGTCTACTATTATGGAACATTTAGAAAATGTCAACAGTATTTGTTCCAGACTTTTCCAGGTGGAACGAGATTCCTCAGAGACAGCATGTTTTACATCAGTGCTGTGCACGGTCACACGTACCTGATCTCTTTGTTGATGGCGTCCAGCTGTTCCTGAAGCATCATGGCTAACGTCTGTGCATCGGCCTGCCCGCTGGGGGACAACAGATCAACCGAGCTGAGCAGAGTGTCTCTGTCATCCTCACCGTCAGACACATCAACGTCACTCTCAAATGCTTGTGCTACATTTGCCAGGACACTCGCTTGCTGGGCACGTTCCCAATCCTGTTCATTAAGAGTTTGTACCTATAAACAAGAAAACCAAATCTTAGCAGACTGAAAGCAACATTAGTTACAGGAACTTTTTTTTTTTAAGACAAAGATTCCCTCTGTCACCCAGGGTAGAATGCAGTGGCATCATCATAGTTTGCTGCAACCTCAAACTCCTGAGCTCAAGCGATCCTCCTGCCTCAGCCTCCCAAGTAGCTGGGACTTTAAGTGCATGCCACCATGCCTGGCTACTTTTTCTATTTTCAGTAGAGATGGGCTCTTGCTCTTGCTCAGGCCAGTCTCAAACTCCTGACCTCAAGCGATCCTCCCACCTTGGCCTCCCAGAGTACCAGGATTACAGACGTGACCCACTGCATCCAGCCAATATTAACATCTTAATGTGTATGTGAGGTATTTCTATGATGTAATTCACAATGGGGAAATGCCGGAGTCAGAAATAAAAACTGAAAATCAGCCAGGAAGGGAGAGAGGGAATGAAGAGAAATCTGGCATTCAATAGATCAGTAGGGTGACTCTACTTAATCACTGACTGTACATTTCAAAATACCCAGAATAATTCAGATGTTCTTAGAATAAAGATAAATATTTAGGTGACAGAAATCCCAATTACCCTGATTTGACTATGTGAATTGTATCAATTATCACATGTGCCCAAAGATATGTACATCTAGTATGAAATCAATTAAAAAATGCAGGCCGAGTGCGTCCGTGAGTGTGGGGTTCTGCTGCAGGGTTATCTTACAGCCCTCCTTGGATATCTGACAGTCCTGGCAGCCTGAACACAGCCAAGGCTGGACTCCAGGTTTCCCCCAAACCTGCAGTCTTCCTCATCTCAGGAAGCAGACTCCACCCTGCCAGCTGCTGGGGCCAAACCCCCTGTCTCTGACTGTTCTCTCTTTCGCACCGTCTCCAGGCCCTCAGCAGGTCTGGGTGGCTCCACCTAACGACGTACCCAAAAGGCTCTTTCTCTTTCCTCCTCAGGCCCTTGCTCATATGTCACCCTCAGGTGATGTCTCCCAGGCCACCCACTTGAAATTACTATTCCCTGTCTCGCTCTACAACTCAGGGCCCCTGGGCTCCTTCCCTGCTTATTACCATCTGACACAGTGGATGCCTTAAAGATACGTCCACAAAGTCTTTGACATTCCTCCCGTAAGCGGTGGAGGTGATTCTCGCCCTGCCACTGAGTGTGAGCGCACTTAGCAATTCACCTGGATGAACAGAATAAAGTGGAAGTGAAGGCGTGCGCTCTCCAAGACTAGGATGTGAATAGCTTGTGGGTTTTCCTCTCGCCCTCCCTCAGAATGCGAGCTCTGGGGGAAGCCACTGTCACCCTGGGAGGAAGCAGTCTTGTGGACAGGCCCACACGGTGAGGGATCAAGGATCCCTGCCCACAGCCACGTGAGTGCGCCTGGCAGCAGAGCTGCCAGCCATCGAGCCTTCCTGGGCTGCAACCTCTCAAGACCCTGAGCCAGAGCCACCCTGCTCTGCTGATCTGAAGTCCCAGAGCTGTGAACTATGAAACACTCCTTGTTTTCAGCCACTGAGCTTTGCAGTAATTCGTTCCACACCAATAAAGAACTAATACGCACACATTTGCTTCACCTGTGTACTGCCTGCTTGTCCTCGCTAGCACGTGCACCCTGGGGTGTTGGCGTCTGTGTTTCGCACGCTGCCGCAGCCCTAGGTCTATAACAGGACCTGCCCCAAACTAGCTGCCCAATGCATATGGGTGCTCAAATCACACAGAAGTGTATCAAGTACGTGCTGCTGAAAAGATCAAAGTGAGAAGCTACTTAAACTTCCAAATGGGCAATCTTTTCACTAAATGATGAACGCATGCATTCACTTATTTTAAATTATTACTTCCAATCTGTACTAATTAGCATCGCATTTAAGAGTAGACTGCATTATTTCAGAATTTCTTTTTTCATTTTTTTTAAGGCCTAACTAAAAATAAACTCTCAGCCAGAAAGAGCCAGAAAAAGGAAAATGAGAGGAGGGCAGGAAAGAAAGTGACCCATCGACGCTTTCCCTGCAGAGCAGCGTCAGCGCCACAGGGCAAAGCGGGAACTTTTACGTAAACGAAGAGTCCTCACGAAGGCCTTGCCTTGGAAGGCTCTTCCCTCAGGGCTGCCAGGCGGCCTTTCTGGGGACGCCGCAACACCGCGCTGGTGCTGTAGGAGTCCGTGTGCCCATCTGCCACAGGGAACTTGAAATCTGGGACGCTGCCCAGATGGGGTCGGCTGAAACATGAAAAACAAGAATGGTCATTATTAGAAGAAAAATAAACTAACTTTCTGATTTCTGGAAAACAGTTTTCCACAGAAGAAAAGGTCTCCAAGCAGGGCGCTTCTCCCGCTTGCCCCAGGAGCAACACGCTGGCTGCTCCGGGCCAGTGTCTGGTCTTTCAACCCCATCAGGTGGAGAGCTTCGCTGTCCAGGAAAACCAGTGCAGACGGCCACAGCCACGGGGATGAGCCAGGTGGAGCACAGCTCCCTGGAATGTGGAGAGACCTGGGGTCCCCTCAGACCCCTGCTCTGGGTGCAGGTGCCCACGCTCTGTTCTCCAACCACTCTGCCGCTTCTCCACTTGGGCCGAGACCCATGGCATGAGATCAGCCCGCACACACAGCCTGCTCTGTGACACCGTCTAAAGTGCTGCCGTGAGGCACCTGAGAGGCATCCGCTGCAGAAGCCCCTTTCAGCCAGAGCTGGGGCTTCTCTGCACTGATCTGGCAGCTCACTTCAGTGTCTGAATTAAAAACACAGACTTGTGTGCAATTAGCAGAAAATCAACACCCTTGGCTGAAGCACTGCCTGGAAAGACGAGCGTGAGCTCCAGACAACCAAGCCGGAGGCGCTGGAGTGAGCCACTGTCCAGTTCCCATCAGCAAAGGCCCCAGAGAGGAGCCGGGTGGCAGCAGGGGCAAGGGCTGCCACCACCAGCCACGGGCACATCACCTGCCACTTCTGTCTGTGATGGACTCATTTCCACTTACTCTAGGAACTCCTAGTTCTCTGTGAAAGAAGGGTGGGTGGCTACCTTCATTTCCAGAAATCTTTAACAGGCAAAGGTCTTCAGAGACAGGGCCCACTAATCTGAAGACAGTAAGTTAAACACACGACGCCCCACAAGTCTCCACACGATGTGGCCAGTGTGCCAGTTCACCTGCCTCTGATTCACGCCTGTGCAATGTGTGTGAGAAACGGCTCTGGGAACAGTTACGTGAGACTGGTTATCTGTGTGTAAGATACCAAAGCCCGGAACTGCCCTTTGCCCCCAGCTTGCCTGTCGCTCCCCCTTTCCCTCGTAACTAAGGAAACTGCTCCTTCCTTCTCGGCATCATTTCTAGCCTAGCTGCCCTGGGTTGTGACACATTCCGGAACCCGATAAAAGCTACGCACGCACAGTATTGTGCGTGTACTTTTGGGAAGCTCACGTATCCTCTGATGTCCGCCAAAGCCTCCTCATCGGGATGCCCTCTCTTGGGCTTACCTTCCTCCAACTCAGCCCCGGCCCACAACCAGCCATTTCCCAGCTGTCACCTTTCTTTTCCGCTCCTCACTTCTCTTGCTGGATCAGATCACAAAAACAAGATGACTGATGTCACCGTCAGGGCATGTGGAACAAATGCATGGGCCAGGGGGCCAGCCCTCGCCTCACCCCTCCCCGGGCCCCATGCCACCCCCCCCAACTCACCTCCTCTCCACCCTCACAGCCTCCTGCTGCGACACCTCTCGGTCTGCCTCCCTGACACAAACCCTGTCCTCCTCACCCAGCCTCTCCTGCCTCCGGTCTTCACACCAACCTGGCCACTTCAGAGCCACTACGACTCCAACAGCCCTCCTGCCTCCTTGGGGCTTCTGGAGCAACAGCTCCTCTTGCTCACCAGACCTTTGTCTGGCACACACGGGCAAGCCTTCTCCACCTTAAAATGCCCCCCTTAACTTTGCTACCCTCCAGTCGGGGCAACAGTTCTCTCCTTCCCTTCCTTGCCAAAGCCCTGAGTCTGCTTCCTCTTCATCTACTGCTCACACTATTTTTTAGACACACATCTTACTGACTCTGTCTCTGCCACACAAATGACACTAGCCTTTCAGCATCGGGGATCTTCAACTCCAAATCCAGCGACTCTTCTCTGGGAGAAGAGAACTTCCTCCTGGGAAGTTCACCCTCCACTGGCTTCAGAGACAGTAAGAGTTCCTAACTCTGACTCTCTGTAATTCTGTCTTCGCTGATTTCTATCCTTGCTTTCCAGGAGTAGGTTCAGTGGGAAAGGGCCACAAGATACCCTAGACCTTCACAATACCATAAATTTGCATATGTAGAAATGGGTATATAGGTCCCAAACTTCTCCTAAATCATGTTTCAAGCAGGAGCCTGTTTCCTATAGACTAACATCACCAGCTCACCATTTCAGTCATCTTTGCTAAAAGCTAACTCTCACTTGATGACCATCTTCTACAAAGAAACAAAAGAAGAATTTTAATACTTTAATTAGAACGACTGCCTCTGTAACAACGAGTAGGAAAAAAATAAGATGTTGGCAGTCCATATGCTGGGCTATTTGCTAGATGCATTACAAGCCAGGTGGTTCACTCCTACATCAGCCAACTCGAAGTCATATTTCAACATACTTAAATCAATATATAAATTGATCTTTTTAAAAAGGCCAGGTATCGTGGCATGTGCCTATAGTCCCAGCTACTAGGGAGGCTGGGCCAGGGGGATCGCTTGAGCCCAAGAGTCTGAGGCCAGCCTGAGCAACACAGTGAGAACCCCATTTTTAAAAAAATAAAATCAAATCACATGCCATGAACCTTCAGTGTCTCTTCAAAAATATCAAAAACTCCAAATAATATACTACATCCATGAATGCCAAAGTGTTTCTCAAACTCCAGCTGCAGAGCTCCTCACCTGTGGGTGCAGACACCCTCCCATGAGTACCAGCCTTGCATCTCTCACTTCGGAGTCTGTCCTCCTGTCCCTGTATCATCAGTGTCATACTCCACTGGGTACCTAAATTAATGTATCCCAATATTGACTGATCATTTCCCACCTTCCAAACCTCCTCCTGTGTTTCTGGGTTTTGCCAATGATGTGTCTTGTAGGGACCAAGCTCTAATCCTTGGAATATTTTAATCTTCCTTCTTGCCTGCTACTAAGCTACAGGCTCCTTGAGGTCAGACCATGAGCTACATCCAGCTGTACTGCCCACGGCCAAGAGCAAGCCCCTGTAGACACACAACAGGCGCTAAAAACATAGTTGTTAGTTGGTTAATGTCATACCCATGATGAAGTGAAGCACCTCTCAGTCTCATCTGGTCTAGTTCAGCCCTCAACGCTTCAATGTTTAGGATAAGCTGATCCTATAAAACAGGAAAAGACTTACATTACAGCCATCTTTTTTAGGTTTTAAAACCGTTTGCTTCAGACGTGCTCAGATGCTGAACATAACCGTACCAGGTTAAAACAGCAGTTTAAATACCAAACACTTTGATTCTGAGAAAATTTTCTCTAAGAGTACTGTGGTAAACATCACCCCTGAGACGACCAAGTTAACTTCATAAATCTTCATGAAGAAAAACTTTTGTCTTAGTCACAGAAAAGTTTAGAGGAGGACAAACACCAAACCATTAACAATTATTAATTTTGCAGAGAGAAACAACTCTTTGGGGGGAGAATGGGAACAATATTCACTTTCTACTGTATGTCTGTATTGTTTTTAACAGTCTACCAAGCATGCATTCCTTCCTGTGTCACCTGCACATCTGACCTCATCTCTAGATCTGCACTGTCCAATACAGCAGCTGCTGGCCACATGTGGCTACTGAGCCCTTGAAGTGGGCTAGCCCAAACTGCGATGTGCTGTGACTATGAAATACACAGCGGATTTCACAGACTTCAGGTGAAAAAAGTAGGAACGTAAAGCAGCTCATTATTATTTTCTATTAACACATTATGAAATGATAACATTTTGGATATATTGGGTTAAATAAAATTAATTGTACCTATTTCTTATTATTTTTTTAACGTGGCTACTAGAAAATTGAAAATTATATATTTAGTTCACATTGTATTTCTCTTGCACAGCACTGTTATGGATGAAAGGTTTATACTAATATTTTAGTTTCAAATAAGCCCAGAAAGGACTCAGAATTCTGAACCATACACATCGCCAGACTCAAAATACATCTAAAACACAAAGGCATTCAGTGTGCAAATCGGGGAGTGCTACGAATCTCAAGGCAGTGGACCCCGAGAGTCATACAGAGAGTTTTTCTCAACTTATGCCAAGCGGCTGTAGTAACTATAATTATAAGCTCAGTTCAATTCAGCTCTGAACGGTTTCTAAACAAATTAGAGAAGATTTTTAAAATACCTTATCATGTTGCGTTTCTTCTAATTGCTTTTTTGCATTTTCAACTTCTCGCAATAGAGAATTCTGAAAAAGACAGATAGTCCTTTAGTGTTTGTTTAAAACGTTGCGATACACAGTCTGGCTACGCTCATTTAAAAAACTAAGTGCCACAGAAAGGGAATGGGTCAGAGGAGCGTACTAACGAGCCGCATCACGGTCCCACAGAGTCAAGGGCTGACGTGTGGCCAGGACCACGTCTAATCATTTCTCTTACACGTATGAAACTTACACCGTCATCGACCCTATTTTCTAAACGTAGGTATGTCAGGTTCATGGTGCAAGTTTATTTTAATCAGTTAAATTGGTTTATACTAACTTCTAGGTTTTACAATTCTGGCCACTTAGGAAACCTAAAATTAAGTTTCAAATGTATAATTAAAATCAAAGATAAAAATATTCCTGCCTTAAGGTTGAGCCAATGACCAAGGAGTTAAGTGAGCTTTATGTGTTCTCTAACTCCACAGTCAGTTTTGTGTCATATAATGAGTAGTAATCATTAGTCTCTCTCACATGAGCATGACCACAACCCTAAGAGCCACTTTCAGGGAAGTTTCTGAGCCTCGTCTCTAGGGACACGGGTGCAGTTAGGACAGGCTGTATCAAATCTGAATCCAACTGCCGCCCACTATAACTATAATTTCTCTGACACAGATTCTAGGACATCCCTTCAGTCTGGTGACAGCTAACGCACCTCTGTGATAGGAGTAGTAAGTCAGACCAGTCTTAGAAGTTGTCCAAACCGAACCAGAAAGAAGGACGGTGGGGGTTGGAATGTGAGAACGTTTGGTTTCAGCTGATCAAGTCTTTCTATTACACCACACTCCTTAGTGTTCTGCTTATAAATGAGATAGAAATTAACTTCCAAAGCAAGAGCAATAAAGAGAGGGGTGAGCCAAAAAAAAAGGATTCTAGTGTAGGGGTTGGCAAACTAGGACCTGCCAGCCAAATTCAGCCCACTGCCTATTTCTGTAAATAAAATTTTATTGTAACAGTCATACCCATTCACTCATGTGTCATGTATGCTTACATCTGTGCTAATTACTGATTAGCACAAAATTATTTAGTTACTCATAATTACTAAAAGTCTAAAATATCTTGTCCTTTATAGATACCATTTACTTCCTCCTGCCCTAGAGAATAAGAATGACACACAATTTTCCACACATGCAAATGAGGCAAGACACAGCAAACAGGAAGTTAATTCAGGGACTGGATAACAGTCTGTACTTATTCCACTCTAAAAAATAATTCCCATTTTCTGTCATGGTTGCTAACCATGTCATGTGTCATTCCTCAGGAGAAGAGGAACCACCTCTTCGTGAAGGGTGGGTGCCTGCAGGGAGACCGGGCTCCCTGCCATACCTTGTCTTCCAGAGCAGCCATCCTCTCCTTCAGGTGGAGCTGAAGCCGCTCGTTAGATTCCGAAAGAAGCTTGTCGACAGTGTCTGATAAACGTTTATTATGTTCTTCATTCATTTTTTCTCTCTGTCTTGCCTAAAACAGGAGAATCAGAGACTTAGAAACTTCAAGGAAACGTTCGTTCATTCTTGTAGAAGCACAAGGATTGAGGGTGGGCAGAGGGAGAATCACAGGCACCGTCGCCATGGATGCCCGTCCCCCAGCCATCCTCAGTGGCCTTCCGTACCATGATGCGGGGAGACACCACCAAAGTCTGGGACAGATTCGTAACTAAAAGGTCCCTTTGCTTCTGGTGAACAAAGAACTCCTAGGACCTTGGGAATGTCACCAGTCTTTAACCGTCAGATGGACTTAAGGAGCAAATTTACACCCAGGAACCAGCTTGTTAATGTTCTAGAAGAGGAATTTCCCCTTGTGTAAATAAAAGTTTGGGTCTGGATTCATGGAGAAAAAATTAAATTTATTAGGTCATTAAGTATGAAATGTTTGATTTCCTTAAGTATAAGCTTGACAGCTGATATCTCTGACATTCCAATTTGACACTTCTTGTTTTATTTTTACTGTGAAGGTACATCCTCAGTCTTTCAAACACATGATTTGCCCTTGTGATTGTCTTTCAAATTTTTTTTAGAGCAATTTTTGTGAAACTATGGATAAGTCAAAAATTAGTGTAGTCTTTGAATATGAGTTCCATCGTGGAACCAAGGCAGCGCAGACAGCTCGAAGTATCAACATAGTGTTTGGGAAGGATATGGCTAATGAACACACAGTATATGCTGATGGTTTAAAAAGTTCCATCCTGGTGATTTTAATCTTGAAAATGAGCCTGTGGGCAACCTGAGAACAGGTGGATAACGATGAGCTGAAAACTGTAGTGGAAGTGAACCCATCTCCACCTACATGTGAATTAGCAGCAAGATTTGACATTACTATTCCAACAATATTGGACCATTTGAAACAAATCAACAAGGTGAAGAAGCTGGATAGACGGGTACGGCATGAATTAAAAAAGCGTCAGAAGAGAAACTGTCTCGAAGCTTGCCTTTCTTTGCCATCACAACATAAAGGCAAACCATTTCTACTTCATACTGTGAGATGTGACAAAACATGGATTCTTTTTGACAATTGCCAGCACTGGGCACAATGGCTGGATAAAGATGAAGTACTGAAATGCAGTCCAAAACGGAATGCTCATCAAAAAAAGCTAACGGTGTCTGTTTGGTGGTCCAGTGCTGGTATTATCCAGCACAGCTCCATGAAACATGGTCAATCCATTACCGCAGATGTCTACTACAACCAACTAGACAAAATGATGAGGATGCTTGCAATTAAACAGCTGAGACTGGTCAACAGAGACAGGCCAATCCTCTTGCAAGACAACGCTTGACCACCTTTCACACAAACCACGTTGCTCAAACTACAGAGGCTGGACTTGGAAACTCTCTGTCATCTACCATATTCACCAGACCTTGCACCAACTGACTACCACTTCTTCCAGGCTCTGGACCACTTCTTGCAAGGAAAAATGTTCAATTCTTAACAAGCTGTGAAAAATGCCTTTCTCGATTTCATTGACACATGCCCTCCAGGCTTCTTTGCTGCTGGCATAAACAAGCTACCATTAAGATGGCAAAACTGTGTCGACAGTTTAGGCACATACTTTGATTAACTGTACTGCTTCTTGTTTAAGATATAAACTTTTGATTTGAAATCCGACATTTCATATTTAATGACCTAATACAAAGTAAAAGGTAAAAAAAATTTGTTTTGTGACATGGTCTCACTTTGTCACATGGGCTAGGGTGCAGAGGTATCATAATAGCTCACTGCAACCTCAAATTCTTGGGCTCAAGTAATCCTCTAGCCTCCCAAGTAGCTTAGACTATAGGTGCATGTCATGATGCCCAGCTAATTTTTCTATTTTTTGTTGAGAAAGGGTCTCACCCTTGCTCATGCTGGTTTGAAACTCCTGGCCTCAAGCGATCCTCCCACCTCAGCCTCCCAGAGTGCTAGGATTACAGGCGTGCACCACTGCACCCAGCTAAAAAAATTTGCTTTAAAAAAAAAATCAGTCAATCTAAGAAGATTCTTATATATTTTTCTTTATTCAGCTACACTGCTTCAATTTCTTATAATGGAAATTTATATTAAAAAATTATAAACAATTACCCTAATTTTCAAAATGTGGTAACAAAATTGACAAGTCTGTTTTCTAAAACCACAATCAACTGAAAAGCTTTGTTTCCACCCCATATCCTGAATGAATACAAATGACAGGTAGAAGGGGACAGGAAGCATTAGCAGATTAGCAGGCAGCACCATCCAGGTCACACCTTTGTGCCCTCTTTATCCAAGCGGCTCTGCTGTGCTCAGGAGGCTCCTAGCAGGCAGAGGGTGGTGGGCACAGGGGCTACACCGTGCACTCAAGTCACACTGCCCAGGTAGGGGGGCTGGATCCATAAGGACTCAGCACAAGCCTCAGCAGTGTGTTCAGCCCCTGCGCATTCAGTTTCCTCACTGGTAAGATGTGGGCAGCAGCCTCTCCCCTTTCTCATAAAGTCATTGTAAGGATTAAATATGAAGCACTCAGAATATACCTGAGCAACTAACATTATCTAAAAAGGGTTCAAAACCTCATGCAAGATACGGAGTATCTAATAATCTTTCTTTAGAAAATTACGCTTATTTTCTGTTAGCATTTACGTATTTCAAATACAAATTCACTTTTAATCGCCTTACTTACAGACACATCATAACACTTGTCCTTCGTAACTCCATAAACCAGTTGTGATAGTCATGAAGTATGTAAATGTAATTCTCTGCTACAGGGTGAGAGTGTGTGTCTGTGTGGTAGGGTGTCTGCATGTGGGGAGGGGAAGGGGGACTGCCTAATATGCAACCCACCCTGGGAGTCAGAATCTTCCTGGAAGCTCGTTTGATTCTCTGCAGTGTGTGGCCAAGAATACAGGTTTCTGCTGAAAACAGTATCTAATGGCCTTAGTGTCATAAAGCTGGCTGACCCAGGGGTACGAGAGTTCTACAATTAGATGCTCCATGCTTCCTCCATCCACCCACTTGTTAAAGAGAAAGCCACCCCAAAATACCAGGCCTGGTGCCAGCTGGCTCCAAAACTGTTCTCACTGTATCTGTTTCTTGGATGTTCCATACTGATATCTGCCCAACTCTTCCAGGGAAAAGTCTCCTAGGGATAACTGACAGGGCCCTCCAATGCCATGCTCTCTTAATGCTCTTTTTATTGCAGCTCCATTACGGGGTTCCTCTTGCTCAGAGATAATCACTGTTTGGATTATTTTATTTTTGGATAGAAGTCATGGCACTGCCTTGGACTAGCAAGTGGACTAGTCATCTAGGACGATGGACTTTCCTCTGAGTTTCAAGGGGAGTCGAGCAAAACAGGTTTGTTTTAGCAAGAACCACGAGGTCCCACTTGTACCTAGGGCAGTTCCCCTGACAGGCTATTATGTGAACAAGAAGCCTTCGTGGACTCGGAGATCCCATCTGCTCCCTGCAGTACTGCTGTGATCACAGATTTCTTTTGCTGCTACCGATACTGACAAAAAGCTGCCAGTGTGTGAGATGTACACATCAGCGGACAACTTACAGATGAGGCCACAAAATAAGTGCACAGGACAAGAACCAAGCTGCAGAGCCAGTGTCTCAGCCGAGAGTGGAGGCAGCAGAGAAGGGAGAAGTAGAAGATAGGCCCCAACCTCCCCTGAGCCACGCCCTCAGAGCACCCAGGCTCGGAGATCCAAACCCTTCTGGCTGAATACACACCCGCTGCAGTTCTTGATTCTTTTCCTCTAATTGCGCTTCCATCTGTCGTAACCTTTCTTCAATGTTGCCATGTCTCTCTTCAGCCTGTCAGCAAAAAAGAAAAAAAAACCAAAAGAACAAAAAACCCATAAGCGGAGCTGGTACTCACACTTCATTAGCAACATGCTGTATACTACTGCAGCAGCAACAAGCGTAACATGCTCTGCGTGGACTGTTTCCAATCACAGCACATGGAAAGCATTTGCTACCATCTATCAACACATCCTATGTGGCTTCGTGTGCTCAGCCCTCTCGAGTTGGTGCTTCTGCAGCATGGCTGGTGCTGGCCACTGACTCAGTGCTGTTCCCGCCCCCCATGCCCAGTCTCCACGGATTTGTGACTTTCCTCATCTCAGATCGCTTCTGGTTAGTCAGCATGGAAAGCAGAAAGCAGCAAGCACAAGTAAGGAGCAATGTACAAATTCTACCTTCCTAAGCTTGGAAGTAAGTTCGAACAGTTTAGCTTCCTTAGCAGCAGAGCTCCCAGAAGACAAAAGGTCAGACTACAAAGCCGACAAGGGACAAGAAAGATTAACAGGGGAGAAAAGAAACCGAGACTTTAAAAGCAGATCATGGAGAGGGAGGAAAGGTTCTGTTACAGCTGTTGGCAACAAACTTGCTTGAAGGAACAGGTCTGTGGGCCCTGGATACCATCTGACTGGCCCAATGCTCCCCTTCACCAGCCAGACTCGGGGTTGTGGTCCAGCACCTTCTCACTGTCCCTCCCCAGAGGCTCACCAAGCTCGAGCCAGGATTGCTGACAGGTGCGGACACCAGCCTCAGCCTGTGCTGCTCCCTGTGCCCGGCCGAAGCCCGCCAGCACTGCAGTGCAAAGCCTGCCCCGTGCCGGGGATGCTGCTGGTTTGCTCCCAGAGCCTCCCCTGTGGGTCGCCGCATTCGAGTACCTATCACATCATCTGACACGGCCTCTACCTGCTTTCTTCCCACATGCATGGTGAGAACCCGGGAGGGCAGGGACTGTGTCTTGAACATGCATACCCAGTAGTGGAACAAATGAATCAATATTACTTAAAAACATATTTTTAAGTCATTTTCAAAACAAAACTACTTCATTTGTTTATTACAAATTTATTTTAATTATCATTTCCTATTTGAGAAAAACTATCCTCTTTTACACGAAGCTCCTAGCCTATGCTTTCAGATGGTGACTAAAATGACTCTAAGAAGCAGTAACTCCTAGATCACGCAGACGGTGACAAACAGCATACACCTGACAAAACTGCGGGGAGATTTAGGGGTAACAAAAAGGATCATGTCTGGCGCTGAAAAAGCATCCCAATCTCAGAGAAAACAGCACTAAAAACGAATCCGAGCTACTCCCTGGGTTTAGGTGCACTGAGTAACAGTGGCGAGGCACGGGAACAAATCACAATCCCAATCCCAATCCTGCCATCTGATCCAGAACTAAGCCCACGACAGCACCTTGGAAAGGGCCGCCACCCTCTGGGCCAGCTCTGCCTCCACCTCGGGGAGCGTCTCGGCTTTCCTCAGAGTCTGCTGCAGCTTCTGCTCCGCCAATTCCAGGCGTTCTTGTAACTGGCGGTTTTTATCTTCAGTCTATGAAATGAGAGCAAAGTATCAAAATGTAGCAAATCTAGACCTCACTGTTTCTCACAGACCGAAACAAACTGAACCCAGACATGGACTAAGTTCAATGAGGGCATCACTACGCTCTGGTAGCTGCTTCCAGGTGAGGCTTTTCTCGCTGCCAGGAGTACGTGCCCACCTTCTAGAGCTTGATTCCAATGAGCAAAACATCTCCTGCCAAAGTATTTGCTTTTCCTAAATATCTTCAAAGAAGCTTTAACAAAAAAATCAAACAAAGGTTCCTAGACACTATGGAAAACTAGTTTTCTGTAGAAGCTTGCTCATTCTTTTTTTCTTCTTTTAAGAGACAGGATCTTGCTCTACTGCCCAGGCTGGAGTGCAGTGGCAGGATCATAGCTCACTGTAACCTTGAACTCCTGGGCTCGAGCGATCCTCTTGCCTCAGTCTCCCAAGCAGCTGGGACAAAGGGTGCCCAACACCATGCCCAGCTAATTTTTAAATTTTTCACAGAGACGGGGTCTCACTATGTTGCCCAAGGATGGTCTTAAACTCCTGGCCTCATGCAATGCTCCCACGTCGACCTGCCAAAGTGCTGGGATTACACCATACTTAGCCAGTTTGCTCATTGTTACTGATAAGTTTAAGGTAAGAAGAATTTGGTACTAAGCCTTGTTAAAAAATAATCTCAGGAAAGGCAGACCCATACCAAGATTAGGAAAAAGAAAAAATAATAATAACCAGACCCATATTTCAAAGTGACACTGCTTACAGCAGGCTGCCATGGGCATGTGAAAGAAAATACGGCTTTTATCTCCTTTTTCACATAGATCTTCCAAGAGTATGCCTACTAAGATGTTAGTCAAGTTATTTTTTAAATGTATAATTATTCTTTTAAAAAAAACCCTCTTATTCTAAAAAATTTCGATGTAGAAAATTTAACAAAAGATTTTAAAACTCGGTGTGCCAGTGTGTGCCTGTAGTCCCAGCTACTTGGAGGCTGAAGCAAGAGGATCTCTTGAGCCCAGGAGTTTGAGGCCAGCCTGGGCAAAACAGTGAGACCCTGTCACTTAAAATAATTTTAAAAAAGACTCAAAAAAAATCTAGGGCTGAGTACAGTGGCTCACACCTCTAATCCTAGTACTTTGGGAGGCTGTGGAAGATCACTTAAGGAGTTTGAGACCAATCTGGGCAATGTATCAAGACCCCATATCTGCAAAAATTTAAAAAAAATCAGTCGGGTTTGGTGACGCATGTCTGTTGCCCTAGCTACTCGGGAGGCTGAGGCAGATGGATCCCTTGAGCCCAGGAGTTGAGGCTGCAGTGAGCTATGATCAAGCCACTATACTCTAGCCTAGAGTGAGACCCTGCCTCTTATTAAAAAAAAAATCTAAAAACCATCTGTAAGTCCAGGTTCCTGAGGTGTTACCATTTGTTTACATGGAGCTTTCCTCTTTTTCTGTGTGCATTTATCTCCATATACGCAGATAACACATTATGCTTTAAGACCCTTCAAAAATATGGCCAGGCACAGTGGCTCACATCTGTAATCCTAGCACTCTGGGAGGCCAAGACAGGAGGATCACTTGAGCTCAGAAGTTTGAGACCAGCCTGAGCAAGAGTGAGACCCCGTCTCTACTAAAAATAGAAAAAAATTAGCCGGGCGTGAGGGTGCAGTATCTGTATTCCCAGCCACATTGGAGGCTAAGGCACAGGGATCACTTGAGCCCAGGAGTTTGAGGCTATACTGAACTATGAGGAGGCCACTGTACTCTAGCCAGGGTGACAGAGTGAGACTATCTAAAAAAAAAAAAAAAAAAAAAACCCTCAAAAAATATACCACACTGTACATGCTATTAATATTTTATAATTTGCATTTCATGAATTACAAGAATTATACACAAAAGTGTACCAAATATACTTTATGAAATACCAAGCACTTTATTTTCAAGAAGTCTGATTTAGGTTTTTCTCACTAACTCTTGAATATCCCAGACTACAGAGAAACAGGAGTGAGTATGGTTTACCAAACCACAGGAGGGACAAATTCTTATCACAGACTTCATTTCTGACTTTGCCACTGATGGTATTGTTCTCAGCTACTAGCAAGAAGCCCATGCCTTGAAGTTCTTTGCACTCTCTGTTCCCTGGGTAAAAATGCTAACAAGCAACAGACTAACTTTCAATTAAAACAAAAGAAAGAACCAAGGAATGTAGCTCCACAAAATGGTTAAATCAAATCCTATTAATAATCAAAACTTGTAAGTTGGAGTAACCCACACTTCTTGAACATAATAGTCTAAGGCTATAAAAATTTTCTTTGCGGCCAGGCGCGGTGGCTCACACCTGTAATCCTAGCACTCTGGGAGGCCGAGGCGGGTGGATCGCTCAAGGTCAGGAGTTCGAGACCAGCCTGAGCAAGAGTGAGACCCCCGTCTCTACTATAAATAAAAAGAAATTAATTGGCCAACTAAAAATGTATGTAAAAAATTAGCCGGGCATGGTGGCGCATGCCTGTAGTCCCAGCTACTCGGGAGGCTGAGACAGGAGGATTGCCTGATCCCAGGAGTTTGAGGTTGCTGTGAGCTAGGCTGATGCCACGGCACTCTAGCCCTGGCAACAGTGAGACTCTGTCTTTAAAAAAAAATTTTCTTTGACTTAATTAATAATTAGTGAAAGCCAGACAAAGGCACATAAAACTCATTACCTGTCGATGAATAGAATCTTTATTTGCAATTTCATTTTCAAGTTTATCATTGAGGTCATGCACAGATGTGGCTTCACGCTGTGCGGCGAGGTAGCGTTTTTCAAGAGTGGTGATTCTCTCTTCCATGTCTTCTTTTTGGGCCATGGCCTAAAATAGGTATTTCAGAGGAGACAAAAAGGTAGGTAATTAATACATAACACATTATTATACTTCAGAGAGAAAAAACTGGACCACATCCTAAATTTCAAATCAAATATAAAATTAATGTCCTCAAAATTAAATTGATACAGATGTAAATTTTCTGAAATATGAATGAAAATGTACCTACTCCTCAAATATCATAAATATTCACCTATAAAATTAACAAAGACTTGTCGGCCTTAATACTAAGCCACTCGGTTTACCAAGCTTATCCTTTTCTACATAATATCACAAAAGAGTACGTAGAACAAAATATCCTAATATTGCAAGAATTCAAGGAGCTGAAAGTATCTGCAAGACACAGCCTAGGTCTGCCTTGTGCTATATAAACGGTCTCACGCAAGACAGGGATAAAGTAGTAAGACACGAAACTCATTTTCTAGGGAAAAGGCTAGATAAAATCTCATACAATCACAGGATATGAGCATATAACAAATGGGAACAGAAGTAAAAGTTTAATTTAATTGGATGGAACCACCTAGTATCTGTAGCAAAATTAAAGTTAATCCCACATGTTATCAGCCCTCGAGAGTAGGATCATAATGTTTTGCTTGTAGAGTACCTCTCCTCCATCCCGCAATTCACTGATTTTAGGTTCTTCGTTGTTTACCAAGGGACTGTTAGCAAAGTCTTAATATTACAAGTGACAGGTCTTAAAAGAATTTCAAAATTCTCTGCATTATTGATCTCTGCCACATAATCTTGTGCTGTAGCTAAATAATATAACCCAATAGGTTACATAATATATGCAAATACTTTTCTTTGTTCTGAATGCTTACATAAATTCTTACATTAGGCTACCAAACTGAAAGTCAGCCTGCTCTACGATATTAAACAGTCAAGAGGATACACAGGACAGGTGAGTGAGTGACAGGAGGAGCACCAGAGAAAGCATTCAGCCCTCATTTCTTTTGTGACTATTAATGGCTTCTCATAGACAGTTACAAAGGCAGACGTTTGTCAGAAATGAATGTATTTCAACACATTTTCACATCATGATCCTGACTACTGACGTTGACCACTACAAATCCTGTGAAGGAGCGCAAGTCAGGAAGGCAGAAGGACACCAAGGATACCCCGACACAGGGCCATGCTCACAGCATAGCCGCTACCAGCACCCGCCAGAGTAAGTGTGTGTCAGAAGGAAATCTGAACATAACGAAGAACAAACTAAGACAGCCTAGAAGCCGTACAGACAAAGACTCTGCACACGAGGGCAGTAACTCATCCCACGGCACGTGGCGGTGCCCGCTCTCCAGCCACAGCAAGGCAGCGGGCTATTCTCCTCTACCTTTAAAGGGACAGGGGATTTCACCACAAAAATGGGGAGGCAGCCTGCCACAGTCTCCTAGCAATCTTTTTTTGATATCACTTATACAGTAATCCAAAGCTTGAAAGTAATTCGGAGAGTAAGGGACCAAAGGAGCCACACATACACAAAAATCAATTAACCAAAACACCACAAATATTCCATTTAATGACAATATTGCAGTCTCTATTCTCACTTACTTCACGGACATCTCGTTGCAATTTTGTGTTCATTTCTTCAGATTTGATGAGATCTTTTCTAGCAGTGTCAAGGTCCTCTTCCAGCTCTGCCACGTGACTGGACAGAGCAGCCAGGCGCTCCTTCATCTGGCTCTGCTCCCTTGACTGCTTGCTTATGGTTTCCTGGAGCTCAATTACCTTAGCAAGGTCTTCCTCATGGCTTAAAGACCCATCAGAAGATCTCTGCTGGGGGAAAAAAAATCCTTAAATAGCCTTGTTTGGTTAGCTATAAAATAGATCCAGAAAACAGGTAAAATCAAAACGGACTTATACAGTCTGTTGGATTACACAACTCTCACGACCACTCAAGCTTAAGCCAGTGCTTCAGCAACAGCTTCCAAAACAGCCGACACGCTCACTGCAGCCAAACAGAATCGGAATACAGAGAAAGCCTGAACACTTGCCTTTCCGTTTGTACTCGGCGTACTCTCTTGTTCATGGTTTATGTCAACCACTCCATCTGTTAGTGTTTTTTTCTGATTATTCTGCTCTTTAAGAATCATTAGCTAAAACCAAAAAATTGAATATGAGTTAAAATACTTTACATAAGCGAAATAAGACAGTAAAATTCCTTTTAGAAAAACACTACTATAAACTGCTAAACACAGTATAAAAATAAAGCATGTGGTAATGTTATCCAACCAATATACAGCCAGATCATTTAAAATGGAATTTATTATCTACTGTACAAATGGGTACTTAAGAAGTCTAGTTTACTAGTACTTAAAATGATCTGGATAGGTTGGTCCTCAGTCAAAAAGACAAAAACATCTGATATCCAATACTACGGTCCTTATACTTTTTTTTAAATTTAGGGATAAAAACAACACCTCTTGTATTATCCTGGATTAAGCTTGAGCCCATTATTCGAAGTGAGGTGACACAATACTGGAAGAATGGGCCCCACGTGTACTCGCTATCAAATTGGTTTTGACTGATTAACACTATGGTGCTCAAAGGGTGGCAGTGATCACTAGGGAATTGGGGGTGGGGGACAAACCCAGGTCAGAGTGACGTGGGGGGGCACTGTGGAGGGGTGGGATATGCTTGAAAAGTAGTTGGGGAGCGGAATTAGGGGTCTCAATAGGGGAAAGGAATTCCTCAAAAAATGATTCATGTGATTAACTGTGCACCTTGGTAAATTCACTGAAAATCATTTAATTGTACACTTAAAATGGAGTGTTGGTTGTACGTAGATACAGTTGGATCACTATGTGTGTACTCTCTGGACTACTTTGACAGAGTAGGTTTTTGAATGTAACAAGATAAGTCAACTTGAGTGGTAATATATTTTGGGAAATCAGCTCACTACTACAAATTGTGACTATAAACATTGTACTGTAAATGTTTTGTAGTTTTCCCCCAATAAAAAAATAACTAAATAAATAAAATCAAAAATTTAAATTACCTTGAAAAAAAAAGAGAATGGATTTAGGGGCCACATTTGAGACACTGCATAGTAGAGGACCCTGGGATCCTGGGTGGTTCTGTCTCAAGACTCAGGGCAGAGGATGAGTTACAGTAGTGAAAATAGAGAAACAAATAGGTCACACCTAGTATCTGAGAAAGAAAAGAAATTATGAACACAAAGCTAATTCTGTTGTTTTCAACACATTAGACAGTCTTTATTTCTTCCACTAGGCTTATTTTTCCCTTAGTATTCATCAAGTAATAAGAATAAATGGGCAACACACTTACACTGAATATTTAAACACCAAAGTATGTGTGACTTTTCTCATTGAGACTAGTTTCTGTGAGGAATATGACTTCTAATTATGGTCATTATCCTTTTGAGAAATTCGGCCTATCATACAATTTAGACTTGAAAATTATGTAAGCTTTGTGGGCCATGATAATATATTTAAAATGAATTATTACGGGAAAGAAAAAAATATGATAACACTATAAAATTAGCCTATTGTTGCTTATGCTGTCAGTGCATTCCCAGATATCAGATATATTTCCAGATATAATTTAAAGAAAAAATATGCTAACAATGACTAAAATAATTCTCATTGAAGAACAATAGTTAAGTTTGTATATTGTTGGGTATTATTTCAGTCAGCATGGTAACTGCCTGTGATAAATTTACTTTCAAACAGTATGTCCCTACTGCTGCCAACACAATTCCAGTGATTTATTCTAGAATTCAAGTTCTCAGAGCATCATGCTTGTTCCCAGGAGAGTGTAATTGTTCGTGTGACCTTGGGCTCTGGACACTTGTCTCTCATGTAACACTAGTCAATGAAATAACAATTGTGTGAAGAGGGGACATAGTCTCCTTGGTTCCTTAGTCAATGCAGTAATTTCCCTCAAAAAATATCTTGCTCTCAGAAGCAATTTCTCCATGTATGATAGGTTCAGTTCTTTCTTCAGAGACAAAATCAATAAGAATTTGAACATACAGTATTTTCATAAGTTCAAAATCATGTAATTAAATGGCTTGTAATTCAGAGGATTTTTTCTTGTTTGCTCATTAACATAAACACACATACCCACACACACACACACACACACCCAAACACACATAAAAATAGACAAATTTTATCTGATGCACATTAAACAGTGAAGATAGTGAATTTAGACTCAGTCCATTAATTGAAAAGTGATAAAAAATTTTTCTTTTGGTTAGTTGACTGGTATATGTTCAAAACTCTAATAATTGTTTATCCTTTTCTCTTTCCTTATTTTATTCTTTTTCTCTTCCATATCACTCACTCCTAAGTTTTACAGATATATAAAAACCAAAAAGAAAATGTGTAAATGGCCACAGAAATTTTGATAATTCTTTCTTAGATCAGCATTATAGTACATTTGATATTAAATGTATTAAAGATGTGGATATATTCAATCCAAAGTGTAACTAACACTACCCTGCTAAATAAAATGCCTTAGATTCAATTTTTATAAATTTCTGAAGACATATGCTTATAAAAATAAGATCAGTTAACATTGCATTATGATTATTCATTTAAAGATCAACTTTTAGTTATATGAATATATTTTTAAAATTGATTACTATATTATTATAAAGAATATATTTCAATAAATGTCATTAAACACCTTAAAATATATCTATTGTATTTAGCTTACCACCTACTCTTTGGTTTTAAATCTTATATGTATTCTTCCTTTATATCCTTCAATTAGTTCTGCATAAAGTTCTATTTACCAGAATTTTGACTAGCAATGATTGTTATATAAATTGACTTAAGTTTAACCTTGATATGCATTTAAGTGAAAAAGGTTCAAAGCTACCAATTTAATAAATCCTTATTAGGTTATACTTACATTCAAAGTACTTAGAATAATATCTAGCACATAGTAAATATTACATATATGTTAACAATTAGATGCACAAACATATTTGTGTGTGTGCTTGTGTGTGATAATATAATTATAACATTAATAGTTATGTAGTGCTCACTACGTGCCAGGTATTTTTATATGCACTTTACAAAAACTGAATTATTTAGTCTTCATTAGAGCCTTCTGAGTTTATAGAGATAGAAAATGAGGCACAGACAGTTAAATAATTTGGCCAAGGTAACACAGAAGAAAAATAGTGAGTTAGGATTCAATTCCAGGCAATTTGGCTATATAAACCACTAGTAATGTGGAATAAAAGCAAAATTTCAAGTTCTTGACTTGACTCTCAGCTTGAGTCGAAATGATACAGAGCTATGTACATTAATTTTGAAGCCTGAGACTTTACTGAATTTATTTATCAATTCAAGGAATCTTTTGGAGGAGCCTTTAGGATTTCCTAGATACAAGATCGTATTATTGACAAACAGAGATAGTTTGATCTACTCTTTTCCAACTTGGATGACTGTTCTGGTTAGGACTTCCAGTTAAATAGTGGTGTGAAGTAGTGGTGGTGAAAGAGTTGTGAAAGTGGGTGTTCTTGTCTTGTCCCAGGTCTTGTTGGGAAATGCTTTCAACTTTTGTCCATTCAGTGTTATGTTGCCTGGTGGTTTGTCATATATAGCCTTTATTTTCACAGGTATGATTGCTCTATGTCCATTTTTGGAAGATTTTTATTATGAAATGGTGTTGCATTTTATCAAATGCTTTTTCTGCATCTACTGAGATGAACATATGGTTCTTATTGCTTTTAAGTCTGTTTATGTAGTGAATAACATATATTGATTTGTATATGTTGAACCATCCTTCCATCCCTGGGATGAAACCAACTTGATCATTGTGAATTGTCTGTTTGATGAGTTGTTTGATTCATTTTGCTAGAACTATACCTAACCAAGTAGGTGAAAGATCTCTACAAAGAGAACTACAAAACACTGATGATAGCAATTTGTAGATGATACAACAAATGGAAAAACACCCTATTTTATGCTCATGGACTGGAAGAATCAATATTGTTACAATATCCATGATGCCCATTTACACATTCAATGCAATTCCCATCAAAATACTATTGTCATTTTCACAGAATTAGAAAAGTAAATCCTACATTTCATATGGAATTTAAAAAGAGCATGAGAGCCAAGGCAATCCTAAGCAAAAGGAACAAATCTAGAGGCATTACATTACCTAAATTCTAATTATACTACAAGACTATAGTAACCAAAACAGCATAGTACTAGTATAAAGGTAGATATATAGATCAATGGAGCGTAATAAAGAACCCAGAAATAAAACCATATACCTACAACCAAGAGATTTTTGACAAAGCCGAAAAAGACATATAATAGGGAAAAGAAGACATTCAATAAATGGTGCTGGGAAAATTGAATAGCCATATGCAAAAGAATGAAACTCTATCCCTATCTCTTAACATACATAAAAATTAATTCAAGATGGATTAAAGACTTAAATGTATGACCTGATAACATAAAAATCCTCCCAGAATGCTAATATTACAGGCATGATCCACTGCACCTGGCCTGCATTTATGTTCTTAAGTGTAGAAAGGCTGAGATTTCAGGGCTGATCAAGGAAAAATATGTGACCATGACAAGGTAGTGGCACACAATATGTTTTACTCAGATGCTACTTCCACAGGCTTGTATTTGAGGGTAAGTCCCTTA
>CAUYRT010084446.1:0-12185 GCA_963574885.1 Lepilemur ruficaudatus
TTAGTTGGCCAATTAATTTCTTTCTATTTATAGTAGAGACGGGGTCTCGCTCTTGCTCAGGCTGGTCTCGAACTCCTGACCTTGAGCGATCCACCCGCCTCAGCCTCCCAGAGTGCTAGGATTACAGGCGTGAGCCACTGCGCCCGGCCTGAATGTGATGTTTTCTATTGTGTTTCATTAGAAGTACAGAAACCCTGGTTATATCCTACTAATGGGTTGAAACTGGGTTATTCTATTCAAGGGGTTCTTTTCCTTCTATAACTAAGGTCCCATGGGTTTAGCTCTCGGTCCTTTATTGTTTGTGCTTACTCTCTGACATTCCTGTTATTTCAACTACAATTAATTTCAAAATCTATATTCCTCTCCCCTTAGAGCCATGTATCTCCAGATGTTGCTAGACATATACAGATATTCTAGTGATACATAAAATCTTAGTCTTTCAAAATCTGTGTTTATACTTAACAGTATGTTTTCAGAATTTACTTACCACCCTAATGCTCTTTAGGACTCTAAATTGCAACTTGCAATTATTTTTTTTAGCTGCTACAGATGTAGTCCAGCTCTTTATATCAAACTTCTAGTGAGTGTCTTTTCTGGTATACACAGGGTTGCCAGGAGAGTATTTCTCAGGCATTCTTATCCTGTCCCTCTTACTCCAGAATTATTTCTGGCTCTGTGCTTGACACATTCTGCAGTTTGCAAAGCAATTTCATATATAATCACTACCCTTCAGTGTCTCATTTCCCACTTTTTTCCCAAAATTTCCTTTCTCCATTTCTTCTTTATCTTGATTCTGTCCATACCTTTGCTCATGGCCAGTGTTAAAACTGGAGTAACCTCCTTTACTTCAGAGAGAAGTATTCGTTGATTAAACTACCTCCTGCACCATTAGAATTTTCACACTTCTTCCTGTTCAGATTGGCAGCTCTTCCCTTAGTGCATGTTTGTTTTGTTATAGCTACTATGTATGTATATTTGCCCAGTATATACATATTACTCCTGTGATAAACACAAGCATTCATGCTTGCTCACTAACCTAACTCCTGCCTGGTTCCAAAAATCTCTCACTGGCCTTGCCTAATAGCCTCAGGTTTTAAACTTAAATCCAAGGTGTGCCCTTCCCTCCCTTTTCCTTCTGAGACCAGTTACTTGAGGGGTACAAATATGGCCCTACAATAATCCCATGAAGGGCTTGCTGGGCCCCACCCCCAGAGCATCTGTTTAGTAGGTCTAGAGTGGGCCTGAGAACTTGTCTAACAAGCTTCCAGAGGGTGATGCTGCTGCTGGCTTGGGGACCACACTTTGAGAATCACAGGGCTAGGTAATGGAAGCTTATGTTGCTCTCTTACTACATTCCCTGTCTTTCAGGTAGGGAAGACATATGAGCTACTTAACTGTGACAAGCACAAGTCTATGTTGTTGAAGAATGGACGGGACCCTGGGGAAGTGAGACCAGACATAGCCCACCAGGTAACACCAGGGACAGAGCTCACAGCCCTTTGAGCCTGTGTTGGAAGGTAAGGCAGCTGAGTGCTGCTTTTCTTCAGCCTTAACTGTGCCTTGGTTTCTGCCTTCCTCAGAGTTTACTGATGCTGATGGACAGTCCCCTGAACCGAGCTGGCTTGCTACAGGTTTACATCCACACACAGAAGAATGTTCTGATTGAAGTGAACCCCCAGACTCGAATTCCCAGAACCTTTGACCGCTTTTGTGGCCTCATGGGTGAGAAACCTTAGTTCAGCACAAACTTGGCAATAGTGAAGAAGGGAGGAAGAGCAAAGGGAGAATTAAAGGTGGAACTTTTAAGTGAGGGGAGGGAGGAACAATATGACTGATAGCAGGACAAGGTTCTTCTCCATTCTTTTCCCATGTGCATGGAAGTACCGCTCTCCTGTTGCAGTGGGTTCCTGGCTGAGTGTAAAAGGGAGAGTCTGAACCCTTCACTGTACTGTTAGTCATATGCTTGATGACTGTGTTCGTAACATTTCAGGAGTCCATTCTGGATATAAAAGACACGTGGAATCCATCTTACCTGTGGGTTTTCCTGGTTAAATTACTGGGCTGAAGGAGTGTGGCCTTCACCTAGCTCTGAAGTCTTTTTTTCCCCTCTCCTAGTTCAGCTTTTACACAAACTCAGTGTTCGAGCAGCTGATGGCCCCCAGAAGCTCTTGAAGGTGAGGTATTGAAACTTACTGGGTGAAGGTAGGGTTCTGGGGATGTTTCTGGGGCTGATTTTTCTCTCTCTTTTTTTTATTTAGGTAATTAAGAATCCAGTGTCAGATCACTTCCCAGTTGGATGTATGAAAATTGGCACTTCTTTCTCCATCCCAGTCATCAGTGACGTGCGAGAGTTGGTGCCCAGCAGTGATCCTATTGTTTTCGTGGTGGGGGCCTTTGCTCATGGCAAGGTAAGGTTTGGGCTTAGCCCTTCCATTCTTCATAGAGCTGAATTCTAGTGCAGCAGGGGTGTTAGCATCTTGTCCTCACAAGTTGGGAAACCGAGGGTATGAACAGAGCTGGAAGACAAATGCCGCTTTCACACCCTGCCCCAGGGCACATCCTTTGAGGACTGCTGCCATATTTGTAATAGTCACAGCGTCACAGCTAGGACTTTCTTCGTCCTTCGTAGAAATTTGATATTAAATAGCACTGTTGAAATATTAGCTCAGCCATAGTTTTCCTGCCCTAAAGAAGGGTTGAACCTACTACAGAGGAATAGTGTCAGCTAACAGAACTCTTCTCTCCTTAGGTCAGTGTGGAGTATACAGAGAAGATGGTGTCCATCAGCAACTACCCGCTTTCTGCTGCCCTCACCTGTGCAAAACTTACCACAGCCTTTGAAGAAGTGTGGGGGGTCATTTGACGGCGGTAGAACCTTATTCTGAAACCAAAGACTGTTGACATGGCGTCCCTTGGCCCTATTCTGAGCCGACTGCTGGAAGATGAGCTTTCTGAACTGAGACTGGAGGCTGGGGAAGCCAAGGCTGTACATTTGCTATTTGTGTCCCTATAAATACCATTCTTACAAACCGGGTTGTTTTGGGGTTCCTGAACTTAGCAGTATCTAATGGTGTGAACTGCTTGTTCCCCTTAGATTTCAGGGGCTGTTGTGAGGTTACAGAGTTAGCAGTTTGATTCTAGGCTTTGAAGGCAGGCTTTAGCTCCAGATTTCCTATGTTCCTGTGCCCTAAAGAAGAGACTGCTGGTTATTTCAGCCATGGCATGTGTGAAGAACTGTGTCAAAAGAAAGCAGTCAGGAATGCTAGTGGTGAAAAACTGAACAACAGAAGTGATTTTATCTGGTACAGTTCCAAGGTAGAAAAAGTGGAGCAGGCGGGGCCTTGCACCCGTTCCCTCCCCCCCATGGGGGGGGTAGTGGTGGCGGCACATATACAATCATAGTAAATTGGCAGAAGAAAAACACAACAGATTCCTGGCTGGAGGGGGAGAGATAAGGCAACGTGCATGGGGGAGCCCGGGAGACGAGGGCCCCTCTGCTCCTCCCACAAGAGTTTTCCCCTTTGGCCCCGAATGAAGACTTGGCTGGCAGCAGAGGCACAGCTGGGAGTGTGCGTCTTCCAACTCCCTGGCCTTTCTGTTCTCTGTGCTCTGGGGCGAGGGAGTGTTGTGAAAAGGGAGACAAGTAGTTTCTGCACCAGTCCTGCTGTAGGCCACCTGCAAGATAAGACAAAGACATCTGGTTGGATGTCCTAATCCCTGGGCTGTGGCCCTTCCAGCTTCTTCCTAGAGTGCCTCAGTCAGTCAGAGTAGCCAGAGCCCAGGCCGTGTTCCTGAGCAGCCAGGCTACCTTGACATTCACCCCAGTTTCCAATACTACCTTTCTTCCCCAGTCTTTTGCTCTATTTCCTAACCTGGTAGTTTTAGCTTAGCTGTGGGACATTTACTTACCAGGGAAACAGATTATTCTGTTTTCTTTAACTTCTCTTTCCTTGGCACCATTGCTTTGTGAATATAAGGCAGTATGAATAGAAGGCTCAAGAAGAAGACGTGGCCAAGAAAATAGATGGATTTATACACCTGTGCAGGGAGAGAGGCCACTGAGGTAGATGTATGGTACTGAGAATCCCTTGTTGCTCAAGGGTGCAGTGATTCCCTCCCGACCTCGCAAGCAGGCCTTCACTTACCTTGAGCCATTTGTCCCACGTGAAGAGGCAGAAGGCAGTCATCGAGTAACCCATAAAGAGCCAGTGGATGGTCTGTTGCACCAAATAGAAGAAAGGTTGTAGGACCCTAATGGAGGCCAGGTTGCTCAGGGCTGGGCTTTCTCGTATTAGCCTGGCAGCCTGGGGAGGAAGGAGAGAGGTTACCAGTGTCTTGTTTCTCATTCCCCTTTCACCCACACCCTTGAGGCCTACCTGTCTTTCCACAATAACAATGAGGAATTCCATCTGGAAGCAGACCAGGTATCCTGAGTGCAGGCCGTGCCAGAGGGCCAGGAATAGCAATGAGAGACCCTGGGATAGTTCTTTATTTCCAAGGAACTTGAGTCGTTTGTAGAAGTAACTAGAGAAAAGGGTAAAGATGAGCCTCAGATGGACCAGTGCTTGGGGCCCACCATGCCACTGTCTTGCATGTGGTTCTCATGCCCTGAGGAATGGATGGTAGCTGGCTTCTACTTGTAGCCCCCAGGGACTATGGGAGGCGGCACCGATTGATTAGTTTTAGAGATGGAAGGCAGTCTTGGTTTAGAAACAGAAAACAGACCCAAGGTGTAGCTGGTGACTGGCCAGCCACTTGGTTCAGCAGGTAATGACTGAGTGCCTATTAAGTGCCTGACACTGAAGGTCAGTGGTGAACCGGGCAGACTGTGTCCTACTTGTGCTATTCATGCTCTAAAGGGTTTACAAGTGAGTAAACCAAGATGTTTATAAACAGGGCAATGGAGGACATAAAACCAGTGGCAAAACTGGGATTAACACACAATACTCAAAGCACTTTTTTATTTTTTTGAGATAGGTTTCCCCATGTTGCCCAGGCTGGCTTTGAACTCCTAGGCTCACACCACCCTCATCCTCCCACCTCAGCTTCCCGAGTAGCTGGGACTCCACGTGTTTGCATCCATGCCAGCATCAAGGCACTTTTATATTTTGCTTTTGTTTTCCTAATACGACAGGAACAGTTTTTTGGGGTAGGGATGGGGACAAAACTCTGTATGTGAGAGTGACTGCAGGTTCTACCTATGTGGGAAAGACTGATGGAGGTGACACGATACATCCCTGCCTGCCTCATCTGGGAAAGCAGTGGAAAGTCCAGGGTCCAGGCCTCCCCTCCAGTGGCTTACCGGGCCACCCAGGCATTGGTGTTGATGTTGAAAGAGGCGATGGTGCCAGTGAAGCGGGGGTTTGTTTCAAAGAGCCACACCTTCATGTTAGCACAGGCATCCCACTTTGCCTTGCCCTCTTCGAAGCCATTGAAGCCCAGCCCCGTGAAAATGCATACTCCTTCCTGACGGAAAGAACAGCTCATTAGGGTTCCCACTGCCCTTGCCCCACCACGGGCACCTAAGGTGTGTCTCAATAGGACTCTGTTCCATCTCTTCTACTTACTGTAACCAGCCAACAGGTGACGTATTTGTACAGCACAAACTTGCCCCAGACCAGCATGTACATACAGCGGAACCAGAACGCGCGGTTCTTGAGAGAAGAAAGAGCACACGTGCGTTAGGGACGTGGCACAGGCAAGGCAGTTTCCCTCAGCACTCTTCCTTTTCACACGTGTGGCTGGCTACTTAGTACCTGTAAGTCCTGCTGCCAGATGCCCCCTGACAGTCTGGCTTGAGTGCCTTCACAGAGGCTGGGGGGAATAAGCAGGGGACCCAGTAAACACTCGTTCACTGCCTTTTCCTGGGAGAGTCCCAGGGATAGCACTGTCCTTAATTCTTCTATCACTGGCCTTCATTCCCAAAGCACTGAGCATTTGAAATGCTACGTAGTGGGACTTGACATATCCATGTTTGATGTTAATTTAAGCAGAGGAACCTACCCAGGATGGTTATAGAACTGTAAGCCTTTCAGTTGGGCAGGAGCAAAGGCCAGTACTTCCCCTTCCCTTGGTTTCTGAATTCCCTAGAAGCCCCCAAATCTACCAATCAAGAGAAGAAAATAAGCTGGAGAATGGGAAGCTGCTGTGCTCCGAGGATTATCTGGATGTAATAAAGCAAGCTACGAGCTGCTCCTGGGGAATGTAAGGGGTGCTAAAAGTGCACCTGGCACAGCCCTGTGCCCACGAAGGTCGTTCAGTGCTGGCTGATGAGCATGGCCCGGCCCGGCTGGCATTGACACCAACTCTCACAGATCTAGAGCAAAACCAACACGCATTTGTAGGTGGCATTACCTACTTCTCTGCTATCTATAGGGATTCTGCCTGTGTTTTCTAGCTCTGGTGCAGTGAGACTGCTGCTGCTTTAGTAACCACTCACTTCATAGTCTTCAGTGAGGAGATAGTCTTCTGTGATGTGGGGGCTGAGCAGAGTGTAGCCCACCAGGTAGACAAGGCCCAGACTCAGGCGCTTGAGAGCAGGTAGGGTGCTGGAAAGGAACAAGTGGGGTCACAGAGGGCAGAGTCCATTCCCGTCACCCTCTGTCCTTCAGCTACGGAGGGGGGTGTTTCAGGGCGTGGTTATCCACCTGGAATGGGAGGAGGAGCTCTGCTGCCCAAAGTCTACACTGTGTCAGGGAAGACTTTGCCACGTCTATGCGGAATGGGGCCTGTGAGCCCCTGAGAGCTGTGGGAAGGTCAGGGCAGCCAGGGAGCATGTGGATGAGTCCTGTGGTGTTTACCCCACAGGGCTGCTGCTGATCTTGAGGTGTCACCAGGTTCTCAGTCTCCATTGGGACTGGAAACCCACTGGAGATAAGATAATAACTAATTTGAATTTGCTTCTTGCTGTCTTGGTTGAATTGATGTTGAGACACAGCTGGACGAGTTCACAGTGAAGGAATTCTTTTGGCAACTTTTAATTTTTCTATTGATATATATTTTTATATATTTAACAAAAAAAATTTTTTTTAAAGGCAGGGATGTGACTCTTTCAGGCACAAAAGTGCATTTTTATGTTTGTGATACAGGGTCAGAATGGCTGGCTGGAAGCAACCCAAGCTGCACAGGGCCCACTCCCAGCAGTGAGCAAGTGGAGTGCCAGTCACCACAGTCCAGGGCCTGTGTGACACAGGTCTCTGTGCCAGGACCATGCTGCAGAATGCAGCCAGGGCTGGCCTTCAGGAAAGTCACTTCAGAGTGACTACTGGGTGAGACACCTACACAGAGGTCTTGACCAAGAGGGGCAATTACCTGTTTGGTATTTTTCCTGGTATGTCAGTCAGCTGTCCCTGCACCAGCTTCATGTAGTGGTTCATTGAGAACTGGGGCCCTACCAAGAAGGCCCCATAGAAGTAGGAGAAACCAGCAACTTCCAGCAGGGAAGGGACACCCCGTATGGCATATTTCTGTTGCTCAGAGGACAAGGAATTCTATGCCGAGAAGAGAATGAATGGTTCAGGATGGCCTCGAATCTCCACCCAGGAGCCAGTTTGAGTGTCCCCACCCTTGTGCCCCACTGACTGGGGTTCTCAAAATAGCCTTCTCTTTGGGGGATGAAAAATAGTTGTTTCTTGTGGAAATGAATCTGTGTGGGGGTAGCGTAATAATAGCTGGCTGTTACTGCTTTAGCAAATGCCTCGCTGGCATTGATCTCTGGACTTTGTGCAAGAGCTGAATCCTGGGCTAATTAGGTTTGTTGATCCTTGCTCAGTGCTGTTTGAAATGGAGATCACAAAGGCTGGGGAATGAGGCTCTGCGCTGATATTTGGGTCCAGTCTTTTGGTAACAACAGCCTTTTCCTTCCCTCTGGTTAAATCCTTAAACTCTCTGCAGAGAAATGGGTACTTACCTGAACTTTCCCTCCGTCAAAGTAGTCAACAGCCAAACCTGAGCAGAGAGAGAAGGGTGGGTAGAGTGGAGGGAGTGGACATACTGAGCATGTGGCCCACGGACTGAGTGCAGACAGAAGCGTACGAGGTTTGTGACAGGTAGGGAGGGGCCTAGATGAAAAGGAGGAAGGCAATGACCACCACTCACCAATCAGCTTCAAAGTCAGAACACAATGTGGCATTGTCCACTTGATATCGTAGTTGCCTGTGGCTGTGTAATAATATCCAGCAAGAAGGTAGGCCTAGGAGAGGGGGAGGTATTTATTCTACCCTCTATTCTGCCATTTATTTTCTCCCTGCTTTGAAATCCAGTGTATATTCTTTCATTTTCCCTTTCTCCTGGTCCTATCATTAAAAGCCTTAAGAAATTCCTACAAATGGAGATGCTGAACCTCTAATGGGAAGAGAGCTGCTCAAGGCTTCTCAGCTAAACAGATGAGAATTTAGATGCTTAGCTTCTTTGGCTCATTCTAAGTTGGTTTTCTGCCTTGCCTCTAAGTGACTCCCCTCATGGACAGCTGGGCTAATTCCGTTGAGAATCAAAGGCTTACTGGCACAGTCTTGTGCAAAGGATCAGCTGGCACCCCTTCCTTGAGGCAGGTCAGGAGTTACTGTTAGAATCTGCAGATGAAACAGCTGGGGCCTGTGATGAGTGACCTGCCCAGAGTCGCACTGAGAAATGCTGGGAAAAGGGGTAGAAGTGAGGTCCCCCAGTTCACTGCTTTTTCTCCACTACAGGCCCTTGCCTGCCCCGTCCCCTGAACTGCTGTCAGCTGCAACCTGAGCTGCCGAGGGAAAGACGTTTACCATCTGGAAGCAAAAGGTGGTGAGGACGGCAGTGATGGTGCGGCCCATTAGTCGCAGGATGAGGAACTGAAGCACAACACATAGCAGGGAGTGGTAGAGCTGGGTTCCTGGATGTGGAGGAGAGCAGAATTGAGCCTGGTTTTTCACACTCCCACCCTTCCTGAGACTTCCAACCATAAAAACAATATATAAAGAAAATGCTTTGGTATTAGGATCTTTTTTCAGAATAACCTCATGTTTTGGAGGAAGGGATGGAAATTAATTGTACAAACATAAGGGATTGTTAGGGTGTTACTGTATTTCTGAGTGTTTGAACTGAGGCATGATTCTGAGCGGGGACTGCCTGGACTGGCTGCTGTTCAGTTACAGCCACAGCAGAGAGGAACAGATGCTTCTCTGCTGATGGGGTCTTGCAAAGGGAACTACCCTCAAAATGTTTTTATCTGACAGAGGAAAGTAAAGGAAAAGTTAAGCCGTGTTCCCATCCACACAACCCTCTCTCTGCAAGCAGAGCATTATAACTTCTCCCTCCATCAAATGATCTCAAGGAAATTTTGTTCAAGTTTGTTCTTTTCCAGGTCCCTCTAATCACAGAGCCACTGCTAGCTCAATTTACTCACCAAAGTTAAAATAAGCAATTGAGAGGCCTGTAAAGGTGTGGAAGAGGTGGATGAGGTAGCTGTCCTTGTAGAAAAGGTAATGCCGATAAAACAAAGCAAAGGGATAACCTAGACGGGAAGAAGGTAAGAGGGTTACTTGTGCCTGGTGCCATCCCAGTTTTATTTCTTTTGAGATGGGCTCTCACCATGTTGCCCATGCTGGTCCATTTCTTACAGCTTGTCTGCCCCCTTCCTTGCTATTCTGGGATCAATAGTCACTTCTTGAGCTTTCAGAGTGCCTGCCAAGAATAGTTCCTTTCCCTACTCCCAATTTACTGCAGGCCTTAGAAATCATACTTTATTTTAAAGGTGCAAAAATCCCCATATGAAACAAAAGCAAGGAGGTTAGGTGCTTTCCTCATGGACTTAGTACACAGGCCTGGTAACCCCCATTCAGGCCACTCAAAGGCACCCCCCCCCCTTTTAAGGCAGTCTTGCTCTGTTGCCCAGGCTAGAGTGCCGTGGCGTCAGCCTAGCTCACAGCAACCTCAAACTCCTGGGCTCAAGCGATCCTTCTGCCTCAGCCTCCCAAGTAGCTGGGACTACAGGCATGCGCCACCATGCCTGGCTAATTTTTTCTATTTTTAGTAGAGACAGGTCTTGCTCTTGCTCAGGCTGGTCTCGAACTCCTGAGCTCAAGCGATCCTCTGGCCTTGGCCTCCCTGAGTGCCAGGCCCAAAGGCTCTTTCTGCTATGTCCTGTTTTCAGGTGTATTTTGGGGGAGGGGAGGTTGTTGAGTTCCGAGCAGGTAAAGTATCACACACTAGCCAACAGATGAGAAAGAGATGGAGGAACTGGAAGAAAAGAAAGAGGATGCAGCAGGCCAGGTCACCAGAACATTAAGACCATGACGGGGAATGGCAAAGCCTGGAAGGAAGCTGCAGCGGGGAAGGAGGAACTGTGCTGGGGTGAGTTGCTGTGACAACCGGGCTGATTTTGAGTATATAAACACCAAACCTTGCTCTTGGCTGCCGCTCAGCTCAGCAGGCATGGAGCCTGGCTGCCCAGCCACCCCTTCAAGGATGTGCTGTTTTTAGGGAGGGTGTTGTCCTACAAGCTGTTTCTGAGTATTAATGCTTTTCTGCGGGAGCCAGTGCTTAATATAGTGGCTACAGTTACCTGGAGGATCTATGAAAAACAAGTAAGGCAGCCCTCACTCACCTGCCCACTCATCAGAGTCTGATTCAGTGGGTCTGAGTGGGAAAGGGACCTACTTTAAAAGGTGCCACAAGCGATTCTGACATGCAACTAGCGGCACTCAGTCCTGAGGATAAAATTCTCAGCTTGAAGACTGGAGGCTGCCGTCCTTCCTTTAATAGCACCAAACAGGGTCTTTAAATACAAAAAAAATTTTTTTAGAGATGGGGTCTTACTCTGTCACCAACTTACTGCAGCCTAGAACTCCTGGGCTCAAGTGATCTTCCCACCTCAGCCCCCTGAGTAGCTGGGACTACCGGTATGCACTATCACGTCCGGCTCCCAAACAGCGGTTTTGTAAAGCTGCTCCAGGGGCTTTTAAGACCTTGTCTGGCAGTACTGTAACTGTTTCTTCCTTTTTTTTTGTTTTGAGATAGAGTCTTGCCCTGTCACCCAGGCTAGAGTGCCAAGCCGTCAGCCTAGCTCACAGCAACCTCAAACTCCTAAACTCAATTGATCCCTGCCTCAGCCTCCCGAGTAGCTGGGACTACAGGTGCGCATCACGCCTAGCTAACTTTTTTCTATTTTTAGTAGAGATGGGGTCTTGCTCTTGCTTGGGCTGGTCTTGAACTCCTGAGCTCAAGTGATCCCCCGGCCTTGGTCTGCCAGAGTGCTAGGATCACAGGCGTGAGCCACCGTGCCTGGCCCTGTTTCTTTTCTTTTTCTGGCCCTGTTTCTTTCTTTTGATTGTTTGTTTAAAGGAGGCCCTTCACAAACTTATTATCAGATGAAGGATGATGACCTGCAGTACGCTCTGTATAACTAAAGCATAACTTTCTCCCTAAATAAGCCTTCTCTGAGCTTCTTTTTTTTTTTGTTTATTATTTTATTTTTTTTTTGAGACGGAGTCTCACTCTGTTGCCCAGGCTAGAGTGAGTGCCGTGGCGTCAGCCTAGCTCACAGCAACCTCAAACTCCTGGGCTCAAGCAATCCTTCTGCCTCAGCCTCCCGAGTAGCTGGGACTACAGACATGTGCCACCATGCCCGGCTAATTTTTTCTATATATTTTTCATTGGCCAATTAAATTCTATTTTTAGTAGAGATGGGGTCTCGCTCTTGCTCAGGCTGGTTTCGAACTCCTGACCTTGAGTGATCCACCTGCCTCGGCCTCCCAAAGTCCTAGGATTACAGGCGTGAGCCACTGTGCCTGGCCTTTTTTTGTTGTTTATTAATAGTGTCACTATTCTCCAGGTCACACAACATTTAAAAACTTGAAGTTGCGCTGGGCGCGGTGGCTCTCTCCTGTAATCCTAGCACTCTGGGAGGCTGAGACGGGAGGATCGCTCAAGGTCAGGAGTTCGAAACCAGCCTGAGCAAGAGTGAGACCCCATCTCTACTATAAATAGAAAGAAATTAATTGGCCAACTAAAAATATATAGAAAAAATTAGCTGGCATGGTGGCACATGCCTGTAGTCCCAGCTACTCCGGAGGCTGAGGCAGGAGGATTGCTTGAGCCCAGGAGTTTGAGGTTGCTGTGAGCTAGGCTAACTCCACGGCACTCTAGTCCTGGCAACAGAGTGAGACTCTGTCTCCAAAAAAAAAAACAAAAACAAAAAACTTGAAGTTGCCTTT
>CAUYRT010084447.1:0-29287 GCA_963574885.1 Lepilemur ruficaudatus
TAATTGGACAACTAAAAATATATAGAAAATATTAGCCGGGCATGGTGGCGCATGCCTGTAGTCCCAGCTACTAGGGAGGCTGAGGCAGAAGGATCACTTGAACCCAGGAGTTTGAGGTAGCTGTGAGCTAGGCTGATGCCACGGCACTCACTCTAGCTCGGGCAAGGGAGTGAGACTCTGTCTCCAAAAAAAAAAAATCTAGGCTAATTTTTCCCTCCCTTTTTTAATTCCCATACTAAGTACTAATTTTTTTTAGGAGGTATTTTATTCCCATTCTACATCATCATTTTGTTTTAAAGTGCATGTTCCCTTCCATTTTGCCTTAAATCATAGCAATGAGTTGAAAAGTCAAACTGTTTGGAATCATTGCCACAATCTTGATGGCTTCGTCAATACAGCTAGATCACAGTGAGGGAGATTGTCTCCTTACTGTGCCCTGTGGACTGAATACATGCTCCTCATCTCCTGTGGACCCTTCCGCTTAAGAGGAAAAAAATCTGTTTTCTGCACAAAACCATTTCTGTGCCAATGTAGTGGCCAAGTAGCAAGCTTCTCACTTTTTATCAAAAGGCTTCTATAACTTGGCCTCTGAAAACTTCCAGGTGATGTTTGAATATGCACAGTGAAAACGTTACAGGAGTTTGGTTGGGAGGCTAGAGATTTGGTGTATGATGAAGCAAAAGCATTACCCTCTATGAATGCGTGGATGAGTTTCCTAGGGCTTCCACAAATTGGTGGCTTCAAACAACAGGCATTTATTCTCTCGTACTTCTGGAGGCCAGAAGTCCAAAATCAAAATGTCAGTAGGACTGCGCTCCCTCCAGAGACTCTAGGGGAAGATACGTTCTTGCCTCTTTCAGCTTCTGGGGGCTCCAGGAGTTCTTAGGCTTATGGCATCATAACTCCATTCTCTGCCTTTGGCTTCACATAACTGACTCCTCTTCTCTGTGTCTCTCTCCTCTGTGTGTTTCTTATAAAGACAATTGTCACTGGATGTAGGGCCCACCCAGGTAATCTGGAATGGTCTCATCTCAAGATCCTTAAGTTAGTTACATCTGCAAAGACCCTTTTTCCAAATTAGGCCACATGCCAGGTTCCAGGAATTAGAATGTGGATATCTCTTTGGGGGACACCATTCAACCCATTACAGTCCCTATCATGTTTTTAAATTGCCTGAGCAAAACAGAGAGCAGGTTTATAAAGCATTGCTTCTAAGAGACCGTCCCATTCCAGCCTTTCCTTACTCTGTGAACTTGGCTCAATTTAACATTACATAATGCAGGTTTTTCTTGTTAATTCATTTCATCTACTTCATTATATAGCTTCATTATGGGCATCATGCTTATAATTTTCATATCACTAAAACTATTGTGGTGTAATGTCCCTATAATGGGAAAACAGAAATGATCAGATATTATCTAAATTAGCAGATAGTATATTTCTTGTGACTTCGTTAATATGTAATTCATTTAAGCAAACTTAATATCCATTAACTTTCCTTGTAGGGGCCCATTAGCTTTAATAATACATTAGCTCCTTTGTGAATCCTGAGAAGATATTCCCCCAGTTTCCACCCCTAAACTCTTTTAGTATTTTCCCAAAATATCTTTTAAATAGAATGTAGCCCCACCCACCTGCAAAATTGTACTCATTCCCAAATACAAAATATTTCAAGCGCTATACCTCCTACCCACTGGAAAACTCGGTAATGATCCTTATAAGCTTTGTCTTCCATATTCTGTAGATTCAAGTGAGATTTGTCCTTCCAAGGAAAGGAGTAAGGCTCCATATCTGAATCCATTTGACTTAAACAAAAGTATGACTAATCCTTAACTGTAGGAAGGTGACTCTGATGCATTCAAGAAATGAGGATGCACCAATTGATTGTTTTAAACTCTAACATAGCACAGTTTTGTGGGAGACTCTCTGTTCTTTTATTCAATATAAGTCATACAAATATTTTGTCCTTGATATGCCGTTTTTTGAATACATGTACAGCAAAAAATCTTTTTAAATAAAGGAAAGTTAAGCATTACACAGCACTATATTAATCTGAATGGGAATTGAGGGTCTGGTTTGAAATCTTAAATAAGGCTCTCTATGCTCAAGGAGTTCACTACCCTCCATTCCTAGAGCACTATTGAGAACTTTACAGGGTCCGCCAGGAATTCCTTAAGTAGCTTCTTCAAACATGATTGGAATTCTCTCTCCCTCATTTCCTGCCAGCTTTACTCTCCTGGAGGACCTGCAGCTCATGCCCCAGAGGTCTGAAGCACTCAGTCACTGGGCCCTAAAGTCTGACCCACCGTTGGCCAGTACTGTTGGTGGCTCCTCTCCAGTCTCCTATAGCAGTCCTGTCTTTGCAGACAAGTAGCACCGTCCCTTGATGGCCATGCGGAAGGAGGAGATGCTTGAATACATGAGATGCTTAGAATCCTTTGTTCAGTAGCCAGTGGAGGTTGAATTATTTTGGATACCCCGTAAGGAGAACATTACACCCCTATTTTTAAATTGACCCAAACCCTTGAAGTCCACAGTTTTTTAACCCTTTTGGGATCATTGACCCCTTTAATAGAAATCCCTAGATGGCTATAGACCTAGAAAAAAGATGAATAAAATCATATAGTTACCATATTTTTCTTATACTCTAAGGAGTCCATTTTACCCCTCAGAGTATTCCTAACTTCACTTATTTGAGGGCCACTTTCACAGTTTTGCCATATTCATGGATCATCTGTATTTTTACCTTATTTAGAATTTTTCTTTAAGTCACTTCATTGCTTTAACCTAATCAGGACCAATGTAAAAATATCTATTAAATTATTGGTTTTATTCATTATGTATATTATGTCTAATAAGCATTAAAATAAATGTAGAACTATTCTTTTACTATCTTGTCCTTTGCCCCCTAAAAAGATTTCTTATGCTATCAGTGGTAAACAGTAGCTGGTCACCGGGAAATACTGAGCCCATCCATGGACCTCAGATTCTACTCAGCATAAATAAGACGAGCTTGGGGTCAAATCTAACCCTATATGATTGGTGTTAAGTATGCTCACTTGGTTTAACCTTGGCCCACTTTGCTCCATGAAGGTTTATGGAAACTTCTTTCTACCTCATCTTAGATGCGTAGATATTAACCAGGATATGAACAGGGCTAAATGACAGATAATGAATTTGAATTCTGTATAAATTATATCCTTTTAAAAAATAATGTTAAAAAAGAAACGAGTAACGAAAATCGGCATTGTATGTCATTAAATTTTCTTACTTTAAATAAGACTGATAAAGGGGAGGAGGGACAAAAAGAAGGGAAAGGTTACACTTCTCCCTGTAAAGTGGAATGCGACCATATTGCATAGAAGACGAGGCTTGGGCTAGAACTTGAAATTGCTTTTGTCTTGTGGATTTAAGCCCTAATTAACTGAACCGGAATTTTGCAGTGTTTGTTTGTTAGAACCCTTATTTGTGATACCAAGAGAAATTGTTGTGCCCAATTATGTGAAAAATCAACCAGATGTGTATGCTGTCATACTTTTAATAATCCTTAAGTTTTCTGTGAGTACAGATATTAATTGTGTAGTATGCATTGAAGTGATTAACATCAATGTAATTTATCATCTGGAGATTTCTGAACATAAATAAATGAGTTGTTTTGTTCAGCAAGGTGTTGACCCCTTCAGAATCAGTGAATTAAAGTCACCCCCCTTTTTTTATTATAAATATGAAAGGCACCACAATCAGCCAAGTGTTCAGTTATTTGATTTTCTGGGGCATTAGCCGCTCTTGTTTGTGACATTTCCCTGTTGGGTGCTCGTTTGCAAGCTCATTAATAAGGTTTTCTCATAGGAACATTGCTGGGAATGAAGAACATACAGTAGGGCCCTTCGTTTTCTAGCTTTCGTTCTGAGACTCAGCAAGGGTACGGCAGCAGCATGCAGTTAAATGTTTAAAACAGAAAATAATTATGCTCACAAGCTGGAAGAGCTCAGAGCTCTCCTTCCTTAGATGTTATGCAGAGAACGGTTTTGCTTTTTAATGTTCCGAGCTATATGACCCTACAGTCTTTCTGTGCATTTTTGCTTGCAAATGTCTGTACAGGTGGTAGTGCCCAAATTTACAACATGGTTGATTATAGCAGCGCGTGATACGATGGTAGCACGGTTAGTAGAGCTTCAGATCTGAGGGAATGTACTCTTGTCAAATAAAAGCCTGTTTAAATGAGAACAGTTCACCATCTGAGCGTTAAAAGAAAACTGTCTAAATAGCATCAAGGTGGCAACACATAGCGACATAAGCTGGGAATTCAAAGAGAAGCTGTGACCCTCAGTGTGGAATTCAGATTGCTGGACTCACAGGAGGAAAGCCTTCCTCTGAGTGAGGCAGACACGAAGCTCTTGCATTACTGCTGCGTGGCTTTTGCTTTCACCCATCGTAGCCTTGCTCTCTACAGTGTTTTGCAAAAATCCTCATTTTGCGAGGATTTTGTATGTGTGCGTATTTGAAAAAAAAGGAAAAAAAATCAGAGATGAGTTTTGAAAGGGAAAATGAAAACAAAGACTTCAGAAGTGGGTGTTTGAATGCCTTCCCTGCTCTGATTATCATCTGACAGTTAATCGTGTACGTGGGCATCATTTTCAAAATGAGTTTTATTGACTGGATGTAGCCAGGTATTTCATAAATCCATAGTTCTGTTCAGCCAAGGTCCAGAGAAGGGTAGATTTTTTTTTTTTTTTATTCCTTCAGCTGGGGGAAAATTGGGCATTGAGGAGATGATCAAAACCTGTTCTTTATCTGTGCCAAAATAAATGTTTCTCTGGTATCGATAGTGCCCTGCAGTGAAGAGGAGAGGAAAACCTGGAAATCGGAAAATCTTTCCTATTTGGAGTGGAGGATAACACTTAGTTTCCAAGAGCAACTCCCTGTATCACATTCTCCCCCATCAATTCTGTTCCCAGGTCGTATTCTTCAAAGCATAATAGCTGGCGTTTTCAGATTCGGCCTGTTTCCCTCTGATCTCCCGTCCCTTTTTCAACAGAATATGCTCTTCCTCCCACTCTCCCTTTTATTTTTTTTAAAGCAGTGAATTGAGTTTCAGGAAGGTTATTTCAGTATTTATTATTCCTTGTGAGAAATAATCAAGGCATGGAGAACCCCTGATTGAAGCTAATTTTTTAACCTATTATTTGTTGTGTTAACACAGAATAGTGTTGCTTCCAAGTTCCTGATGTTATAAGCACTGCAGATTGTTAGCGATACGGTCTGCAGTACCAAAGAGGGCAGGAGGCCAGATAACCGATATTCAAAATACAAAGAGTGAACGTTGGACAAAAACATTGTGAGCAAGACTTGAATGACCCTTAAGGGGAAAAGGCTTTGCTTTCACACCTGCCTTCTGGAGGCCCACCCTGCAGAAAGAGGTCTGTTGTACTGAAGACCATCTTCCCACATCTCACTGACCTTACTGTATTTATAAAAGGTGTGTCTGTGTGACTGTGGACATCAAATACTTACATAGTGAAACGAGTCTTCTAATGTACATGTTTCACTTAATGGTTTTTAACTCAAGGTCAAATTTTGATTCTGTGGAAGGTTAAGTGGTTGTGAAGCTGGCATTGAAAAATCTAAAAAGAATAGTCAGACAACACCCTTTGTGATTTTCCTTAAGATACCACTTTGAGATACACAAGAAGTATTACAATTAAATAAATGTAGTTTATTTAAAGTATTAAGATTAAATATATGTAGTAAAACAGAAGTACATAAACCAGAACACCTGGGCTGAACCTCAGATTTTTGGGGAGCTGGCTTGACCTTCCAAAAGAAAAACACAATTAATTATATTTTGTGATGAGGGCTAAGATGGATTCACGGTCTGATTTTTTTTTTTTAATCAGTAGTAGAGCTAGGAGTAGAAGTCCATACCCCAATATTTCTCCCCCTTCTCATTCACTTACTCCATTCATTCATTCATCCAGCAAATATGCATTGAGTGTTCATTCTGCCTCAGGACCTGGCACTGTTCTAGTTACCAGCAATTCAAAAAGCAAAACAAACAAACAAAGAAACCTTATTTTACAGAAGTAACGTTCTTGTGCAGAAAATCTTGCTATAATGATTTCCTCTTTTTTTTAACTGTTAACCAGAGAAACAGAGCTACAAGGATTTTCTTGCCCAGTTTTTGCTTCCAAATTTTAAAGATTTCTTCCACAATATGGAAGAGTGCTCTGTGAGTATGTACCCCATTTAAAAGCACTGGGAACATAACTTTCTGCCACAACATTGCAGAATAAAATCAGATTCTGTTGGGTAAACAGGAATTGTAATATCCACAAAACTACTTGGAAGTTGCAACAAGGGGAGATTGCATGATACTGTGGAGATGTGACGCATGCTCTTTGGTCCTACATCAGTCCCTCCAGATTTGACTCATCCCACTCACAATCATAGTTCAGCCCTCCTCAAGAAGTGCAGTTTAAGTACTAGGATTCATACAACAGATGTAACAGCAGGAGGTCCTTCACCTTGCAAACAAACAAAATAAACGGCAGTGAAAATTATTCATGAATGTATTATGACCGTAGAAAGCAAACCTTTTGCAAGATGTTCTCTTTAACTCTTCTGAAAGCTCTGTGTGACTCTGTCCTCTCACCAATCCCAATCACCTTGTATTGCTAGACATTGCCCTCCTTTAGTTACAAAGCTGTCTTCTCCCAACAATTTAGACAGCCATATTGTAGGGGTTGATTCTTGCTTTGAGCTCAAACAGCTTCTAATACTCACCAAATCTAAGGTTAATCTTTGCATTGTCGTTCTACTCCAAACTGCAGTAATCCTCCATGATTGACAAAGACTCTTCAGTCAATGCTTCCTCACTTGAATGCACACAGGCTGACCCAAACCGTCTACCCAGCCATTCTGATGTCATCTGTGCCCACACTGCCCTTGAGTTCTCCCTGGTAGAACTTAAAACAATCAGCATTCATCCACAGGCATCAAATCCCACACTCATTGGTGTTTCAGAATATTGGGTGCAATCTCAGTAAGAAACAGGAAGAGCATATGTCCCAAATTCAGTTGCAGGAACCAATTTGCACTCAGCCCTTGGGCCTGGTTGCAGTAAGCATGTCAAAGAGCATTCGATGCCCCCCATTCCCTGATTTAGAAATTCCCAGGAAGAGAGGGAAGGTGGAGGGAGCCCCTAGGATAACAGAACTCCTGCAAGGATACCTCCTGCCAGGATAGCAGGATGCCTTCCCCCCTTGCCTCAGGTCTCCTCCTCTCTGCTACATGGGAAGGGTGAAATCCCAGTCAAAATCATAGTCCTTTTTTTAAAAATTAAAAAATGCGAAAACCTGATATGTTAGTGTTTGGATCTAGAGAGGACTGTGCCTTTTCATTTACATAGGAAGTTAAAATACAGGTTACAGAATCTTGAGTTTCATCTTCTCAAAAGATCACAGAATGTGGTGCAAGGTCAGACTGGCATGAAATCAATTGTAATCTGCCAGCAAGCCATTCTAACTTCTTTAAGAGTTTCCTTTTATATATTTTTTTCCCTTTATAGAGAGAGCAAAGTACATTTAAAGAAAGTCTCATCAAATCAGAATGTCTTTCTGATATTATTTTTTTAATTGGTTGCTACTGTAGTGTGACCTAAAGCCTCCTGGTATTTAACCCTGTGTGCAACTTTGACTAATGAACAAATTTTGTCTGCTATAGCAGTCTTGCTAAATATCTTTTATGAGGTTTTAAAAAAATTGCAATGTATTATGAAAACCTCAGATCCTTCGACCTAATTGATTGGCTGTTGGTGATGCCATCTCTATAACTGTAATGTTCCTTAAGTGCACAGACCTAACTATTTTTCTTATTTTTATATAGTAGTTCCATTTTATAATGACATTAAGCCATTCTGCACAGTACATTTCAGGACAGTTATGGCACTTGAGTAGCAAGTGTCATCTGGCTTTTAGCCTTGTGCCTTACAACACCAACCGAGGCGTTAAACAATCCCCTAGAAAATGTACTAGGCTTTACCTCATTACTTAAAAATAAATCTTGGAGGTTGGTTCTGTTTCAGAAAAGATTTGGTGGGTTATAACATGTGATTTATGAACATAATTTAAATATAAATGATGAGCTCTGGGCTATTCAATCAGCCATCTGGATTGTTTGGTATTTTGACATATTCGTACTGTAGTCAGGATCTTCATGGGAAAATTTAATGTCCCGGAGTTCTAGAGGTGCCGGTGGAATCTCAGGGTTTCTATTCCACCTGTTGAGAATACTTAAGTTCCTTTTTCAAGACAAAGGAAGGGGAACAGAATTTGTAAATTTCCATCACCCAGGGATGAATCTTGGCACATAGACCTTTCATTTGGTTCCTAGGCTGGGTGTGAAGATAGCTCAGCTGCATATGGTCAGATAATATGCCTATAAATAGTACGTGTGTCAACAGAGGGAGACATTTTTCTGTATAATATAAGCAAGATTAATGTTTACCTTTTCAGCCAGCTATTAAGGTAACTGTGGCAGCTGTACCCATGAGTAGATGGTAGATGTTTCTCCAGAAACCTAAAGAGTAAATTGGGAAAGTCACCTATCAAAACTGAAGGTGTATTTTCTATGAGTTTTAGTATATGATTCTTAAAATAAATTCCAGGTACCATAGCAAGTCCTTAGCTTGTTCTTCCTAATTTATGTGAGTAATTGACAACTGGTAAACAGTTCATTAGGAACATAAAAAAAGCATTTAACTGAAACAGACTTAGTGGTACTGAAGAGGCAGGGTGGATTAGGTTTTTCAACACTTTCTTTATTATTAATGGAAGTTGAGCACGTAAAGCCCTTAGTGCACCATGCTGAAAAATATGCCCTCTCTATTTGCTTTAAATTACACAAGGAAGGAGGCGGGGAAAAAAAACCTTCCACATAGGCCAGCAAGCATTCTGCTTCTCCTTAATTAATGGGCCAAAGTCAGCAGTGCATGAAAAATGCAGCCCTTCCATGGATCAGAGATTAACCTATAAGCAAATGTTACATTTCAGCCCAAATTTTGGGCTTTAAATTTAGCCTCACCCAGAATGGTTCATGGGTAAGAATGACAGAGGTCCCCTAGCCAGGAACTCCATAAGTGCTGCTGTTTCTGAGTGTGAACTATGAGGCTGCAAGTCTTTTGTTATCCACGTGTTCAGTGCCGTAACCCTCTCCCACTAATTTTTTTCTTGCCTTTTTTAAATAACCAACTAGCTGTGTGTGTGTGTGTGTGTGTGTGTGTGTCTGTGTGTGTCTGTGTGTGTCTGTGTTTTACACCACCAGAAATAATACACCCATGTGGGTTGCCCTGTAGTTGTAGCCTGTACAACTTGGGCTCTATCTCTAAAAGGGAGAGGAGCCCCCAGCCAGTGCTAGTTCAAGGTCATTGTGTTTATCCTTATTTCTGCCTTTCCTTAATGGCCACCTTCCCAACCCAGTTATCAGTATCTAGAAACCTCTATGCCATTTTGCTCTTAAACGTTTTCTTTGCCAGCACGTCCGAGAATAGAAGCGTATTACTCGCAGGGGTCAGCTGGAGCTTCTGAGCTTGCTAATGTTACATCGTTCTCTGGCAAGTGACTTAGCGTCTCAGAAAGTGCTACCAATTCACAGTGTGCAGTGCACACCAGTAGGTGTACAAGGGGGCTCTTTTAAAAGGTTTTGAATGCCACATGGTTTTCAGAGACATGAGAGAAAAATCTGAGATCGGAAAGAGACTATAAAAATGCATTTGGAAAGCAGCCATCTCTAGAGAGGACTTCCTCGTGCTGCTCATGTAGCTGTGTACAGGGTGAGACTGGTTCAGCCCAGCCATGTTTCTCTCTTCTCCTCATTCCATAGGATGAATGTTAATGAGCTCACCACTGCTTGTAAAAGGCCAAGAGGCTGTTGTTTAGGTGGTATGATTGTCTGAGAAAGTAAAACTATGGTAATTGTTTTGACCTTTCAGCCAACTGATGTCCTGCCCTCTCACATTTATTACTCTTGGGTACATTTCCAAAAATATGCATTTACGGAGCCACAGAATTAAATGAGAAAAACTGATTTAAGGATTAATAGCTTGTTAGTTCAACATAGATAAAAAAAAAAATCTCCTAATTCCATTCCAGGTTTATTTGTACATGTTATTTGTATGTGTATCTATGTTAATTCTAGCTTCTTTAACTTCTCTTCCTCTTCCCTTCACCTCCCATCATTCATCTGCCATACCTATGCCCCTACACAAGCACACAATTTTAAGTAGCTAGTAGAAATAAGAATGCTTACATTACTTACCTAAGTATTTTACTGCATTAGGAAGCTGTACTTGGCTCTAATTATGAATTGCCATGGGGAAATTTGGTTTTGAAACAGAAATCCATCCCAACGTATATTCCATGGGGCTGTCTCTCACTAGGTTATCTGTGTGATCTTGGACGAGTATCTTCTTTCTGTGGGTACCAGAGTTCTCATCCCTAAAAGTGGGCTTACTCTACCACCAATGATGGTTCCTGTGATAGCAGGTTCTGAGTAAATGTTTGTGTCCTCTCTTCTTAAATGGTTACACTGAGATGTCAGAGAATTTCTTTAGAAGCCAGCAAAACCTCCCAGTTCTTCTTAAAGCCTCTAGAGTGGAATTCAGAAGTTCTGCCTTTCCTATTTGAAAACAAGAGCAGAGAAGAGGCAAACTTATTAATATGCAGTGTCACAACTTATTGTCACATAGTAATATATGATATATGATAAAATGTATCAATTCTGAGCACCACAAATATCTGTGGCTTCACCTCAGCATGAAGGCAAATGAGTTTCCTTTAGCTTGAGTGAGTTTGGAGATAAACTTCAATGTAACAAAATGTATTTCACAGGAAATGTTTGATGCGGCGCAGTTGGCTTATGAATCTCTTATCTATTCGCGGTTCACTCCTTAGAGTTATTAGTCGATTTAATTTAAGCAAATGCCAGGATTACTAACTAATTAGAAGGGTGTTACTGGAGGCTTGTGGATGGGAGAGAGTAAGTGCTGGTACTGTGGGTTTTGAGGCAGCATGCAAGTCTGATTTTGCCTGATGATACCATTTGCTAAACATTATACTTTGTGTTGTTGTCACACAGATAAGCCTCAAGTGCATATTCAGATGACTTATCCTCTGCAAGGCCTAACCCGGGAAGGGGACGCGCTTGAGTTAACATGTGAAGCCATCGGGAAGCCCCAGTAAGTTCTGAAGGCCGAGGTTGGCAGAGGGTCATAAGCAGTAAATGTCACAACACAGAGATGTGCGTTCACAACTCATTGGCCTGTCACCTGTCTCCTGCTGCAAGGGATGGAGGATTCTCAGGAAATAAAGAATATTCAGTGAAAGAGGGAATAAATATCTGTGGTTCATAATGGTCAGGATTGGGAGAAAAATTAAATGCCAGCTAAGATTGAAATCTCAGCTAATTCTATTTTATTATCATCAACATGATTGTCAGGACTATTTTCTCTCACACACAAAAAAATAATCCTAATAAATTTTTAGTGTGCCCACAGTCTAATGATATATCTGCCACCTTCTGTGTTAATGTCTAAGCCGCTAGAGATATGGTTTTCAGACTTACATGAAGCTGCTATGTTTAGGGCCAGCTGTAGGAAAATGAATTTCCCCTACCTTTAATTTTATATCCCCTTCCCTCAAAGAAAAGTGTCATATTTAACTCCTAGAAATATTTTTGTAGTAAGGAAAGGTTCAGGAATTTTTCCCAAGGAGGATATATTCACCATTGTATAAGAGAAAAAGAAGAACCCACTAAGATTCTTACTTTATGGAAAGTATAAAGGAGCTATTTCACTTGCCCTGCTAAAAGATCCAACGTGAAGTGGAGGAACTACATATATTATCACTAATAGAGCAAAAAAGCCATGTGGCAGTACCATATGAAATATTATCATTTACTTGGTGGAGGGGAGGTGTTTCGTCTGTCTAGTAAAGATTGTTTTTAGTTGTTTCTTAGGGGAAAAACAACCCATGGAATCAGCAAATGGAAGAATGTGTCAATGGCAATGTGGGGGTTAAGGGCACTCAAACTTTAGTGGTACCCAACAAAAAACAGCACTGAGCTCCCTCTACTGTCCCTGTGGTATGATTTGTTTTTTTCCTCGGAGAGTGTTGCTAACCAGCATCATAACAGTTTTCATATAAAGAACTCAGATTGTTGTAACAAAGCTTCCCCCAAAATCTTTGGAAAGAAATCTCCCCATTACAGCTAAGGAATGACCCATGACAACAGACCAGAGAACCATAGGGGAGCCTGGCTACTGTCGGTTCTCTCTTCTCATTTCAACCCTCCCTATTTTTGTGCTTGCCTCTCCATGGGCTAGAATTTCCTTGTGTCTGTTCTAACCATGTGGAGTTTTAAAGATGACCTTTAGGAGGTGGGAGGGGGTCTTGGTTCTGTTTTGCTTTCCCTCTGGTGTTCCCAAGTTATTTGGTTTTGAATGCTTCAAGCTTCAGCAGAGCGGTCTTTTTCTCTTTTGAGCACTGCCAAAGATTCAGACCTTTCTTTTTGTAAACTGTTTGAATTATGCCCTAATTAGCAGCTTACCTTTTTTCCAAAACAATCCAATGGAGGGAGAACAAAAAAAAAATTCTCAGGGGCCTCTTGCCACTTGCAACACCTATATTCAGCCACATTAACCACATTTACAATGTATGGCTTGCTAACCTGTATTTTGTTTTTGTATTTTTCCCCTGAAGAAGGTACTGTGTTCAATTGAATGTGCCGCGAGGACAGTAAATTACATGTTTCCTCCAGGACATTTACGCCAGAGAGAGTATTTGTTTGTTCCTCTCAAATAGGAACGGGTATATGGTTGTGTGAGCAGGCTCGCATTACTCTGCTGCTATCCCTTCTAGCATATTACCTATTTATTTTCTCAAGAAATTGCATACAATAAAAATGGTAATTTAACTTGCCATTAAATGTTGTGAATATTCTCAGCACTTACCCCCACTGATTGTTTCACCTGTCAAGCAGCAGGACATTAGGTCTGATTGCCAGGCAGACCCATTTGCCATTGCCTACAAGGAGGACATATGCAGTACTAATTTTTAAATAATTTACTGGGTTGTGATGACAAACCCATGTGTAATTAAAGAAAAATTGTAACTTCACATCCTATTTGAAAATTGGAATGCTACTTGACAGGGCTAACTTGAGTATCCGTTCATCATTAAGCACGGGTCTCTTGTCACTGCTCCTAGAGGTAGCTGTAGGAACTGGAAGGAAGTCACTTCTGCGCTAGAATCTCTTTTGTCCTTCCTTTAAAACAAAAGTTTTCAGGCACAGTCTTAGGTGTGGCCTGGATTTCACAGGAGATTGAGGGAGATGCATTGAAAAACGAAAGCTTTAATTCAGTGAGTCTGAAAGATACTTGGTGCGTGTGCATTTTTGGCTCTGGTGAATCTTGTAAAATTTGCTTTTTACGGGTGAATACAAATATGGTGTTTTAACTCCCCAAAACAAACTTGTCTCTGATGAGCAAGTGCTGTAGGTCCTAATGAATTCATGTGGGGATGCAATCCATGGCGGTTAACCTGTGAGTCCTACCCTCTCAATATGTGGCCCTTGGAGAGCCAGTCAACAAGGGCAGTTTGCCAAGGAACAGAGAGACAAGGTGGACCAGGACATCAGAGAGAACAGTGGCTTCTTGGATAGGGGGAGGCAGGTTGTCGGGAGGGGTTAAGGGGAAAAGAAATGATTGCAACTTCCCAGAACCAGAAGTGGTTTTTCAAACAGCAGAGGCCAGAAGAAAGTGCTATTCAGATGTAAAAGTCCATTCCTTGTGGTGAATCTCAAAATCCATTTAAAAATCACAGTGGCTTCTAAGCAAGTCTTAGGGTATTAGTAACCATCGGATGAATGCATGTATCACTAGCCAGGAACTTGATTTTTTTTTTCCTAATTAATAAGATGATTAACAATGGGTGATCTGTAGCCTGTCTGAGTTGGTGTGAAACCACACAGCAGGGCATATAAATCGGGCACATGGGTTTATTTGCTGATTTGTTGAAGATGAATTGGAAACTAGTAAGACTCCTGCTTGTGGTCTGTTCAGAGTTTTTCAACACCTGACCGTTTTTTTTTTTTTAAAAAATTTGTATTCCAAACAGATTTTTGGAGACTTCAGGGTTGTAATTCCATACACTTAAAATATCTCCAGTAGATCCTCTTTAATTGTGTCACCCTGCATGTGATTCATTTAACGCGTGGGTGAGAAGTTTGATGCAGACGTCTTAGTGGGAAATAATAATGCAACTTGTCTTTCTCCCCTTTGCGCTGCAGGCCTGTGATGGTAACTTGGGTGAGAGTCGATGATGAAATGCCTCAACACGCCGTACTGTCTGGGCCCAACCTGTTCATCAATAACCTAAACAAAACAGATAATGGTACATACCGCTGTGAAGCCTCAAACACAGTGGGGAAAGCTCACTCGGATTATATGCTGTATGTATACGGTACGTGAGAAGATAAAATGCTCTTCTGCTAGAGTCATTCACGTGTAGCTACTAGCTGTGATTCACTCCCAAAGCTTTTGGTCAAATTGAAAACCAAAAACCAGTTGGTTTCCTGTAAGAACTTAAAGAAGCCTGGCCTGAGGTGGACCCTGGTGTCTCCACCTGGGATGGCGGTGACTTTTCCTCTCTCCCTCTAATCATGGGAATTTCCCACCAGATTACAGTCCCTGGTCATGCTGAGGAGGAAAGCTGTGGCCTTGGGGACAAGCCATGGAGATTACGTGAGAAGTAATGACTGAGAGATTCAGCCTTACCAATTAGTGGCTTTTCAGCTCAGGAAGTTTATTCCCAGTGGTATTTTTCTGATACCTGGGCTAACCTTTCTCCTGCTTTGATGAGCAGAACTATCCTATTTTCAGCATAAAGCTATTAAATTCCAAAAGATATTGCAAGCCAGTAAATACTCACAACAAATACAAGGTCCTTGGTTGCTATACAAACCATCTATACCTACTGCTTTTGATACAAAAGCCTTTTTTTAAAATTTGTCTATTTTCTTAGTATCTTTTTTATAGGATTATTAAAAGATAGCATCATGAATTTCATTATCTAATCAACAGAAATTTATTGAGCATCTACTATGTTGCAGTCATTTTAAACTTATCTCCCGTTTATACTTGATTGCTGATTTTGTGTGTGGTGAATGTTTTCTCTTTAGTTTAGGAGTGCATGCCCTCTCTAGTTTTCTGATACCATTTTATGATATCAAATTTAGTCTCTTCTGCCCAAGAGTTTAGTTAGTTTTATATCAAGAAAAATAGTCATGAACTGACATGACACAGAATGGGTAACCAGACACATCAAAATTTCAATGTGTTGTAAATATTTGAGTGTGTATGTGACAGGGAGCATTTCTGTCTTCATGTCAGTGGTGTAAATAATCTAAGTATATATGAATGTATGCATAGACACATAAATTATATACATGTGGAATATCTACACCGTAATTTCTTACAACCTGGGTGCTTTCCTTATGAAGAAAATAGGAGTGGCAGTCTTTCTAATCAAGTGGAAGTATGCTTTACACCATATCTACCTGGATATTAAAATATAATCCTTAGCCTATACCTGAGGGGTTTTTTTCCCCTTAGTGTAATGCAAAATTAAAAGATCATGTCTAATCACAATATTTGTAGACTTCTGAAGTATGTGTTCTTTGCACACTCCCAACACTGTCCATAGTTCACACATAGTAACGCTGATTCTCCCCAGTAGTTAAGAAGTCCACGTGAAGGCTCTCCGTGTAGGCGAGAGGGGCACAGCATGCCCTGTTGTCAGTTGCTGGGATGCTGAGCCGCCTCTGCTCAGACTGTTCAGCAGGGGTGGAGGGTAAATTCCTCCCTTTTGTTTCTGCCTGTGTCCTCTTCACACCATGGGCTGTGCCTCTTGGGAGTCCCCTACATTTCTGTGGCCCAGGTTATAGACTTTCAGTCCAGCTCTTTTTACAAACTGCAGATTTTAAAGAGCAGTGACCAGTCTATTTCTACCAGTCTATTATATGCTTCCTGATTTAGAAGACTAAGTTATCTGGAAAAGCGGCTTTGATTTATCGTACCTACTGCTCCTGCATCTCAAGATGAGAAGCAGTTTGTGGATTTGATGGGCAGATAGTTATATTTGAATAATTTGGGGTAGTAGCTTACAGCTAGCATTTATTGAGTGCTCACTTTGTTCCATGCCCTGTGGTGGCAGTTTTACATTCACGATTTCATCTAACCTCTACAATAACACCATGAAGTAAGCATTATCATCATCCCATTTTACAGATGATAAAATGAAGTTTGGAAAGGCTACAACTTTGCCCAACTTCACCACATTGCTAAATATGTTTTAGAACCACAATACTTTGACTCTAAAATCCACAGCAAAGTTTGTCTTTATAAATTCTCTTATTCTCACTGCTTTCCAATAGAACAGTTCCCTCCAATATAAGATGATCCTCTTGGAATAAACTCTCTGGCCCAGAGTGCATTATTTGAAAGCCAGGAAACATAGAGACCCACCTGTTTAGGATATACATGTCTTCCTAGCCCAAGATGGTACACCTCTCCTTGTCTAGGGATTTGATAGATCTACAATATACTACCTACCTTCCTTAATCGGTACTAGTAGCAATACTTGGAATGATAGCCTAGAACAGTAACCTGAGGTGTTACTATTAAATATCCTAGCAATTTTTGAAGGTAGTGGGTGAATTTTCTTTCCAAAGATTATTTATTATAGTACTATAGTAATTTTTGAAGTACCTCACGAACTAAAAGTTGACATGCCTCTAGAATGTTGAATTTTCTGGAAGTAACTTCTATATATGAAGAATCTGGGCCCCAGGTGGTTTTGTTCTTTCAGCCTCTACGTGTCAAACACAGCTCATTAGCTCAGACTCTGTATTTTCTTCCATAATGGCCTTATATTGCTCTTCCTGCTACAGATGATCTAAGCACTGAGGTTATACCTGTTAGTAGAATCTAATTCATTCAGGTCACTTGAGCTAGATGTGAAGGACAACAGTGGCCCCAGTAGTGATGACAATAATTGAAAGTGTGTGATTGTCACAAAGTCAGAGGGACCGGTGACCTTTCTCTGAAGCCTGTGCCCTCGTTAGTCTGGTCCACCCACCCCTTGGTTCATAATCATATTTTCAAATCACCTTCAGGTCCACATTTCTTATATTGTGAACATCACACACTTTATGCCAACACTTTTAGAAATAGGTACAGAAATAGGATTATAGGATAACAAGGGGAAGTCTGCCAGGTACAAATGTTCTTTTTTGATGGTAAATATTATAATTCGGGCAAAATAGAAAAACCACATTAACTGACCCCACGCTGGGCAGCAGGCACCTCTGTGGTGCAGTTTTGTCGTATAGTGGAGGGAGCAGGTGTCTTTAGTACCGAGCGTGGGGGTCAGTGCACCTGCTCCACCTGTATCGGCACCAGCACCTGCAGCAGGTATGTAGGCACATACAGATGAGTTGCCAGGTCACAAAATGCTTCCCCACCTGTGGCCTCCATAAAAAGTACGAACGAGCAAGACTGAACATACTGCCAGAATTACAGTATTTCTCATCTCATCCTATTGTTCTTTTTAAAAGGCAGTTTAAAATTACTTACTTAATCATCTCTACTTCTTGGAGGAGAATGAGATTTTTTTTTTAATGGGATCCTTTGTGGACTCATGTGAGGCTGCTTTTGTTTAAACAATACCTTAAACTAATTGTGTCCCTAACTTAAAGGAGCAGAGTCTCCCTAAAACAGAACAGTTTGCTCTCGACTCTTCCCTATCAAATCCGTCCAGGTGTGTTTGTGTGAGAGAGACAGCTTGTGAGGAAAATTAAAACTTTGGATTATTGATCAATGGTAGGAATCATTTTAAGCAGATTTACCAAGCAGCAAAATAATGTTTTCATAAACTTTCGGAAAGTTGTACCAAACCCAATAAAGGTGCAGTATATAATTAAAGTTTTGATGTATTAATTAGACAATCTGAGAGCTCACTTGAAGATAAAAGGACACCAGATGTGTCAGGGAGAAAAAGTTGACGTGCTTTAGATAAAATTTAAAATCAAAAGCTTTCAAATCGTCTTATGCTCTATTATAGCAGAATGATTGCTTAGTTCAAAGTCTTGCTGACAATTTAACACATTCAGTTTGATCATTTGGGCTTAGAATTTTTTTTTTTCTCTTTCATATTTGCCCTTCCCTTGTCTCCAAATAATTTTTGAAATGATAGAAGAATATACAGTATATCAAATCTCTGACAGAGGGTTCCCTATCGGGTTCCTGGCTTTGAGGGTCGAGCCTCGGTTATATTTAGTTCTCTTGTTTACAAGATGGAAAACGTTCTTTCAGTTTTATCACTGTAGTCCACTTAGGTCAAGCTTTTAACGTGAGCAAAGGCAACTTATTAATATTTATAAGCTGTAAAATTTATTGACTTTTAAAAAATAAAATCTCGGTAAAATCTCCCATGCCTGGAACTTGATATTTAGTGGTGACATTCTCTCTTCTTTGTATTTATTACAAGTATAGAAGTAGTTTTGCTTCCTGCTGGGATGTATTGATGGAGAATAATGAAGTTAACAGTCCTAGAGAGCAAGTGTGCAGGGCACACTCATCCTTGGCTGATACGAGCCCTTTAAATAGAGCAGCACCATCTCCTCCTCCTTCCTCCCGTCCGTAAAAGCAGAAATGAAATGACAGCCATTGTACCCTCTTGGTACCATTGTACCTCTCAGGGTACCAGTGTACCCTGAGAGCTGATTCAACCTCACCTTTGAAATCTGGTAGGGGAGAGGAATGTCATGTGTTTTGATTTTTCTCCTCCCTTCTCTACTTCACTTCTCCTCATCCCTAATTCACTTCATTAATAAAAGAATCTCTTTCTTCTTTTCTTAGCTCTTCCAACTAAGGCTCCGGGATATAATTACAAGACATAATCTCTCTCTTCAGGGAGAGAGAACTTTGGTTTTTAAAGGGGGGAGTCATCAAACAAACATCTCAATGTCCTCATGCCTTTGTTTTGTCATTACTGATCATTGTTGTGTTCAGCATTATGGGTTTGATTTTCCTTTTTTTTTTTATCCAGATCCCCCCACAACTATCCCTCCTCCCACAACAACCACCACCACCACCACCACCACCACCACCATCCTTACCATCATCACAGGTATGGTACCTTCATTACCATTGAAAATGTCCTGAATGTATATTGTCTTTCTGGTATGTATAAAAAGAAGCCTAAAAGTTCCCTTGAAATCCTTGGAATTTTATTGTTCCTTTATTTTGGAACTCCAGAGACATTAGGTACTATGTTCTTAAGTTGAATCTGAAGGACCTCAGAAAATCTTTAACATCCGAGCATTTAACAGTAGATCAGATATTTTGCAGCTTATGCATAAGGGAGTTCTTTTTTAAGCATCAGTATTCAAAGCCAAATGGTAGGAAAAATGGCAGCCTGGCTACTAGAGAACATGCCAATAGCCTCTGCTTAGCCACGGTTGATGAAATGGTAAGTATTGTGGCTTTGGATCTTGTCCCTGTCTTAATTTCATCTCTATCTATGAGAAGGAAAATATGCACACCTAACTTGAACATGCCTGTTTGGCCATGCTCCAAGATGCATAGTCATCCTTCCTGCTCCGAAGAGTACCTGCTGACAGTGTTGCTGCCTGTTTGTATTGCCTGGATTGTCACAAAAGATCAGACGGAGTCACTGTCTTTTCCATGCTGAGCACTCACGTACCCCTCCCTGCCCTCAGTCGCATGTCGGAGGAGTGGAAAAGGCGGCTACGGTGGTTCTGTCTCCGCAGCTTTATCCCTTTGGAGCGTCGGAAACTCTGATTCAGCGTGAGTTTCGCTGTCTCTTGTTCATGACTGTCATTGAGGGAGGTGGTGTGCCATCCGGCCCTTCCTGGTATCCAGTGGCACTCTCTTTTGCCTGACGTTGCTTGTCTAGGAGCCACGGAGTTCCTTCTGTCCACCGAAGTAAGAAAGCTTATGGCTGCACTGTGTCACCTTGATGTGCAGGATTTCCTTAGATAAGGCCTTCCCCAATCACTGTTTACAGGGACCTACCATGGAAATGGGTAAAAGGAATTATTCTGTGAGAACAAAACAGTCTCTTGAAAAAGTAACTTTTCCACTTCATTCTGTTATCTGGTGACTCTGCAAGGGCTCTGGTACCCAGTGTGCCCCAATACACAAAGCTGTTACTGGACTTCTTTATGAACACTGGATATTTTACTCCTTACTCTTCGTGGTCAGCTCCCCTTTAGTGCCCTAGATAGAGCAGCTGCCCTTTACATTGGTGTTCTAGAGACATTTGCAATTTCATAGGGCTTGGTCAGATAGAGATGACAAAACTGCAAAGTGTGCCATGAAAGAGGAGGCCTCATCAGCTGATGGATTATAACATAGATGGTCTAATCTCAGTCTTCTTCACCTTTCTACCCATTCACAGTGAAACAAACAAAACCCGTATTTAAGCCCCTATTGAGGACTTTTCTAAACATTGGTTACGAAACCATCAGTGCCATCACTTCATTTTCAATCTTCTGAAAATCCATCAATTGGTTTTTGTGTCTCACTCTAAGCTCAGCCCCATCCAGGCTGCTTCCGAAATGCTTGTCTGTGTGTGTTTCTGTTTTAGCTTTTTGTGACTTCCTTCTGCTTCTTCAGTAAACTCAGCTCGTTAGCATGGTGAATCAGCTCCTCACAGTGAATCTGTTCCTCCCGATTTCCCTGCCATTCATAAGCATATCAAAGGTGCTGCTTCCACACTGTGATTTCCAGAGCCACCACGCTATCAGCTTATCTTACTAAGACTAGGTCCTTACCTTTTCTGATTTCTTACCTCTTACCCAGTTAGTAAACTGAATTAGGCTTGTGCTCTTCTTACCAGGGTTTCATAAAGTTTCCTGTAAAAGACCCTTTGAATGTCAGCATAAATTGCATCACCTAATTCCCCACTGCCCTGCATATGTTAACCCTTCAGGAAAACCCATCAGCCGTCTGTTTTGTCTTTGCAGAAGTTGCCCAGGTATGAGCTGGCCTTTGTTACCTCTCATTGTAGAAGGTTCCATGTAGGTAGCTATCCAGGTTTACATCTTAAGGCAGTCAAGGCCTTATTCACTGGGTGTATAAACACCACATTTCTTTTTAATATGGAGCAACACTTCATTTGTGGCCAGCCTTCTCGGTAGCTGGGGCTTTTATTTTTTTAAGACCTTTCTTAACACTCCCTGAACTCCTCCCCCCTCACAATCAATCTCAGCAACTCAGCGGAGTCGCTTCAGTTCACAGCTCTTAATCCTTCACTCCAGACTAAAGCTAATCTTATGTCCTCAAACAGCTACAACTCACTGTTATCACAGTTCCGACTGCAGAGACTCCATTTAAGAGGAAATTTTAAAAATAAACAATGCTATATTTCTGTCCACATCAAAGGTAGCTCTGTCCACATCAAAGGTAGCTTGTCTTTGCTCTGCCTCTCCGCTCCTGGCCTCTCAGCTCAAGGTAATGTAAGATGATCTCATAGGATGCACTTTAGCCTTTCTACACACAAAACACATTTGCGGTAATGAATGTCCAGATTCTCACTGGCACACCCACGAGTAGTTTAAACTAAAATTGCTACTAAAACAACATTGCCGAATCTGTTGCCTTAATGGATGTGATCTTCTAGACTTACTTTGTCTTAACAAGCAGTCTTATATGTATTTATCTTGTCCAGAAAGTACACTTGTAGAATTTAACATTTGCTCCTTTCTCCAAACAGATTAAAGGTTATGGAGCTTGAATGAGTCTGTGTCCCATTTTAAAGGTCCAGACTATCCCCTAGATTTAGATTGGTTCCTAAAAAATCTTCCAGACTGAATCCTGACAAATGGATAGCTAAATTAATTTCCACCTCTTCTCTCTTGCACTGTTTGGTACATTACAGCCACCATTAGCCTTAAAAGCTTCAGCAGCCATGTCCAGTGACAGTAACATAAAGCCTGAGCTTAAAAAAAAAAAAAAGGAAGACGAAGTCCACAGTCATCTATTTCTTTTCTCCCAGTCAAATGCAATAACTGAAACCCATTCCCCAGGTCAGAGTTTCATTACAAGAAAAATGTACACATGCAATAGAAATATATTTTTAAACTCAGAAAGTCATAGTCAATTTCCGATTTCTCTGAAAGGAAGTGTTCCAGTGTTATCTTTTATCTTCCATAACCAGGATAATCAAATTGTTCCCCTTGTTAGGGAGGCAGACTGGCATTCTGTTCCGAGTCACCTGACTCCCTCAAAACATGTTAAATCTTCATCTCGGAGACCCTTGAAAGAGAAGAATTGAAAACCCAGTCTGACCCTCTCCCGTGCCCACCCAGACTCATAGCCCTCATGTGTGGGATGTGCAGGGCGCTTTCTCCAGGCCTGGAGCAAGTCTGGTGAGCTACACATGGAGGCACACATCTCAGGTGGCCTTTCTAGGGAGAAGTTTTTGTAGTTTCTAAAGTACAGAAAGGAATGCAGACAGACGGTGGTCCCCAATTTATGATGGTTCAACTTAGGATTTTTCTACTTTACCATGATGAGCAAGCAATACACATTTAGTAGAGACTGTACCCATACAGCCGTTTTGTTTTTCACTTTCAGTACAGTATTCAATAAATTACATGAGATCTTCAATGCTCTGTTATAAAATAGGCTTTGCGTTAGATGATTTTTACCCAGCTGTAGGCTTATGTGATATTTCGAGCACATTTTAGGTAGGTGAGACTTAGCTGTGATGTTCAGTAGGTTAGGTATATTACATGATTCTCAACTTGGGATGAGTTTATTGGGACATAACCCCACTGTAAGTTGAGAAGCATCTGTATTTAATGTCATTAGAATTTCTTTGCAAATAAAAAACAATTTGGGGGATAAAATAGGATTAGGAGCCATTCAGAGCCTAGGCTTAGCCATAGAGACAGCCAGCCATTACCCCTTCATGCAGATTCCTTCAGAAAGTAGAAGAAAAATCTGCTGCCATACTAGGGTGGGTTTGTTTGTTCTGTCTTGTTTTTTACTTTCTTTGTGGTTAGCTGACTTTGGGTTTTAGGTATACATAAAGTTACCTGTTTCTGTGTTTGTTGATAGCTTTAGTCCCTGTCTCGCAGTTGGATCAAGCTTTTTTCCTGTAATCATCTTAGGAAAATGTTTTGTGTTTCTCTTCCTAGTTAATGTGAATATTGTATCGTTCCTGCCCGATTGCGTCTGCATTAGATGCTTGATGGAGAATACCATAGGCAGGACTCAGCACTCGGTTTTAAACACACAGAAGCTTCCATAGAAAATTCAGGCCAGGAGGACTTCAACCTGTAGGTCACACTATACGTGTGACTGTCATAAATTAAAAAATTAAAACCTCCTTAGAATGAGAAATGAATAGCTATAGGGCCAAACTCTGAAACACATTTAAAAATTCTTTCATAAGAATGAAGTAGGTCATTTCTAAATGAGTTTTCCTCTTTTTTAAAGTACGCACCCAATTAAATATTTTGTGTTCCTTGAAAAAGAAAATAGCAAAATTTTTTCTTATTGGTGTCTCAGCACTCAAAAACCAATATACCTTATAGAAAATGATTCCTGCCCCTAGGCCTATGTTATTATTTTGGTTTTCATGGTCTGATATCATAAGCTTTTTGTGTGTGTAATGTGGGTTAGATTACTTAAATAAAGAAAGTGGGCACAGCCCTTATCCTTCAATGATATTTATAGAATATGCCAAAGTGGGGAAACTCGACACAAGAGCATATGTTCTCAGTTTCTTAGGTACAAAGGAAAGTAGCACACCTGTGCTTAAGACCAAATCTGTGGCCTGACCATCTAAATTATAATAGAGAGTTTCCTCCACATAGAGCTGTCTGTTCCCCAGGATCTTAGCTTAATAATAAGTCCTACTCAGTGCTGTTCATATTTGCATGGTGCAAGGGCTGGTCTGATTTTAGCCATATATTTAACACATATTGAGCACCCATAATAACGTACAACACTGTGCTGGTTCCTATAGAGACAAAAGGCTCTCTGAACCCTTTAAAAGATGGTTGAAGAAATAGGTTATACACATTAGAACTCAGTAGGAGATACTGTGCAATTGGGGTGATTCAGTGACACAGACAGAGGGTGCCATTGAAGACAGGGGAGATCATCACAGTGGACTTTGGTCTGTTCCATCAAAGAATGCGTAGAGTGTGGATAAAAGAGGATGGCATTTTGGAAATCTAGCATGAAGGTCCAACATTACTTCAAGCATCTGTCTTCAGTGTGTGTGTGTGTGTGTGTGTGTGTGTATTTGCATGTATTTATGTTCTAGGCATAGATTAAGCCACTGTTGCTAGGAAATACACATCTTCATCCTAGAATGTTTACTAAATTGCCTTTTTTCTAGAGTTGGAATCTACTCCATTGAGACTATTTTTCAATTGTCATGTATTGAATACTTATTGCTACCGATATGCCAGTATGCCTGATGACAAGAATATTATTGGGGCACTACTAACTACTCCTGTGCCACCTTTGGGATAATGAGACACCTTTTCAAGTTTTTGCTCCAAAAAGTGCATGTCATTCTTTTCTCCATACTATCTTGTCTACATTTTTATTTTGCTGATAGTGGTAAACCTATTACAAATAGCATCATAGCCAGCCAACTTTCGACCCATATTCATTCAGGGATTGGAAGAAATTAGAATACCACAGTGATGAAGGTCACCTGATTCCACATTTTTTTTTTAAAAGGAATGAGAGATGGAAAATGAGTGAGATTCTTTTTTTCTAGTGCTTCTATCATAATTTCCATAATTTTATGCCCTTTATTTTAAAAATAATCCTGGAGATAAAGATGTGACATATTTCCATACCGAAGATCTATCAATGATGCAAATAAATAATACCATGAATACAGTTTTCTCAGGATTAGAAAATGGTACTTGGAGCTGTGGTGGTAGTAGGAAATGAAGGACTTGGCAGGAAGGACCCAGCCCTCCTGTAAGTATCACAAGATGAATATTTGCTAGGACTTAGGGAGCCTCTTCCCTCTCTTAATCACCACCCTCCTTGCAACACCCTCTTTTCCTCCCTTCCCCTGTTCCTTCTCCCTCTCTGTCCCTTCCTCCACCTAGTATTCACTGATAACATGATACAGGAATTGTTTTCCTTGTTAAATGAAACCACTATCCAGATTCCTATTATTTTGCCGAACATCTGGTTTGCAAATGAAAAGATCTCAGGAGCACAGCAGCACTAGTGAACAATGCTGAAGAAGCTTTTAACAAAACTTGAAATTGCTTAACCAAAAAAAAAAAAAAAAATCAACTCCCCTTCCTGCTGTTGTGTGACATGCAGTCTCTTCATTCATAGGGGCGATGACATTGAAAAGTAAAAAAGAGCTTTATTAGGGCTCTCCTATTTGGGCCTTTTACCTTTAGTTCTGTTCCTATCCACTTCTCCCATCCCTAAGAAATGGGAGTTTAATTAAAGAATAACATAGGTGGAAAGAAAATTAACCAGGAAACCAGTAGAAAATGAATTTCAGAGTTTAATTTTCCAGCACTTATTTTTGCTTTCAATAGATTTCAAAAAAGTTGAACGAAAAAAGGGGGGAAAAAACCCTGTATTTAATATATATTGGCCAGCACAGCACAACTATGAAAATAAAATTGTCAGGGGAATCCCTTGCCTGCCCTAGTGTCTAGATTTAAAGCACCTCCATAACACAAACTGAAGGGGAATTCAATTAAGAAAACCCATTGGCTTCTTATTGACTTTAGTTAAGAAAATAAACTGGAGGAAAGTATATTAAAATATGTCTGGACTGCTTAATATGCTTTCATTTAAGCTTATGACAATCAAAATGGGAGAATTTAAATTCTTTACAATTAAACTCTGCTTTCTAGTAGATTGGGTTCTGTGGGTTTTTACACCGTGCATTTTTTAATGTATACCCTACTCACACACACCCCAAAACGCGGTCTCGCAGTGAATCTGTGCCCTGTAAAGTTTAGAAACCCACAGAATCAATTGGGGAAGAAAAAGTATTTTAGGTTGTGAATTTAATTTTGCTCTAGGATTTTCATTTTCATTTATGGCACCCGTTGTGTTTGAAACCATGGACCAATTTATGGATTAGTTTTAAACCCCCAGTCTGTCACACTCAATGAACAATTCTAAGTTGGATAGAATCCATATGAAAGGATTAGAATATGCCACAGTGGAGCTTACACATGACTGTTTCAACTAAATATTGCCCAGCTGCCTCTTGTGCAGTCTTTTTTTAAAAATATTTTTTTTTCTACTTGGTTAAATGGCTAGCATCTCTAATTTTACACATTGTCAGACCTTTTTCATTTCGTAAATATGCTGTCACAGGAAATATAGGTGATGTTTCATTTATTCAAGATACGATGCCATAAACTTTTTGTAGGACTGGGAGACTAAGAAGTCAATATTGAGAAATATGTGCATCTTTCCAATAACAGTGCAGGGCCCTTCCTTGGATACCTTGTTTGATTAATTATACTCATAAAACAGCCAGAGTAACTATTAAGATTGTACACACTTACTGGGTTTTCAAGAACATGGGATTGGGTTTCTTTTGGCCACATAAAATAAATGTACAATAAATTTGCCCTCATTGTAATTAAAACGAAAATAGAGACAGTATCTTAGCTGGGCCTTTTAAATTTCATAACCCAACACTGCCATAAGTCCAGTTCAACTTTTTGTGACTTATTTTTCTCAGGCCTAGCTCAAAGATGATTTTTTTAAGGCAGCAACAAAATGAGTTTTAAAAAAGCTTTTTTGTTGGGGCAGTTAGCCACTCTCATTTTTCAAACTGATTACAGCATTTATCACTTACATTGGAAATTTACTGTTTGCATGTTGCCTATGCACTTAAAATGTTATCAAACAATATGCTGACCCCACAAGTTGATTCACAGGGTGGGCTTGCATATTTCTCCAGTCTTCTGATTAAGATACCCTAATACATGCTATTTCACAGAGTTGCACTCACTCAAGAGCCAGGGTGTCTGTGGTTTCTGCATGAAGTCATAACGCAATTATGATGGAGAATTAGATTCTGTCATAGTGCTCTCCTGCAGGGAGCACAAAGTCACTTGTAAAGAATTTTTTCTTAATTCTTTACTTGAAATAGCCTCCGTTCAAGTAGCATACCAGATGCTCTTAGAGAAACAGAGTCAGTGACTCCCCAAATACACCGTCAGTCTTGTTCTAAACGCTGTAGCCAACCTGCGTTTCTGCCGCAGTCTCCTGCCCCATTGCTGATCATGGTTTTGCCATTTCCAGCTACAGTGACCATGTTGTTTGACTTGAACATGTGTTTGCTTCTAACTGCTTTAGAATGTGTTTTTCCTTCTCAACATCCCCTTTCCTCCCCTTTTGGGTGCAGTTGATGAATCTCTCATCCCCAGAATGGGGTAGCAAGATGCACTGTGAATTTCCTTTCATTGATTTTCTAGTACTACATAGGAGCTGACGCATAGCTTCACTTGGTTTAATTTCATCTTAAAGCTGACATTATGTTGTGATGTAGGAAGACAGTAAATTGGGGTCATTGGTTAATGTTCAGATATTATTGTCGAGGACTCTAACCCTTAGGTTTTACTCTACCTCCTTTCTTTCATTTTATACTAATTATTTAGCCGGTGAAAATAAGGCATATTAGAAGTACTACTACAAAAATAATGAGCCAAAGTGTTTATTGCTTTTTTTTTTCATTTTGGAAAGAAGCCAATGCCTAGCCCTAAAATGTATTAACATACATATAAGTGTTTCTGTACAAATATGCATTTGATTTCACCCCTCAAATTTAAAGTACTGTGAGCTAATGCTGAACTTGGATGTTCCAACTAAGATGTGTCATCTGTGTCAGGACAATCTAGAGGATTTGGTATAGAGTGTCTTTCAACTGTACAATTTTCTGTATTGTTTTTTACTGCTATTTTATGCACACAGACTTCACTTGTAAGTATCTTGTTCTTATGCAGTGTATTTTATGTTTTCTTTCCTTATTCTATTCTTCGAAAATTCAGCTCAGTTATATTAAGCTGCATTGGCCTTTCAGATTTCTGGTTAACTCTGGCTCCTTAGAAGAGTTCTAATTTTTGATGGTACAGGATCCTGAGGAAAGCATGCCAACTGAAGGGGAACGCCGGTGTGAATTCATGTGTCCTATTTATAAATCAGAAGCGCCAGGCTCGTTTGACCAAATAAAAGTTATGTTTGAAGTTCCAGTGCATTTAAACATTGCCTGTGTCAAGTCCGAATGAGTCTTTTGGAGTCTCCAGAACTCATGAAAACAGTTACCAGCTAAATAGCTGCATTATTAAAAAGAAAAAAAAAAAAAAAAAGACAGGGAGCTACTTGCAGTTTTAACCCAGAATCCTACTTCAGCCACCAGCTTTTGTCTGGAAATGACTAGCTCTTGTCTCCGTATCACCATTCCTTTCTGGCCAGAAGGGGAGAGTAGAAAGAACATGCTTGAAAGGTGTAGAACTCAAAATGAAAGCATGGCCAGGTGGGCTGTCGTTGGAATGAAGTTGGTTGACAAGAAGAGTGGTGCTAAAACGACTCTGGAAAAAGAATCTCGTCCTGCATTTTGTTAGATATTTATCCCATTCCTCTGTAGCCAAAAAGTAAAGAGAAAATTCCTCCAGCCCCCTGGAAGAATTTTCTATAAAGAGGAGCCAGTACAGAGGCCTGGTTTAGAAACCTGGTAGAAGAAGGAGAAAACTTGAACCGCATCAGAAATAGAAGAACAAAGACACAAACAGCATTTTCTTCTACAGCAAGTTCATCTAGCAGTGAAAAAAAATAACCGCACTATCTCCTAATCCAGCCGTGAAGACAGGACACCTGGCAGCTCACCATGGTGAACGTCGTTCTGAATCGTGAGCAAAGGGACGGCTGGATACTTAAATTTTTGAAATGTGATATGATCAGAAGTAGCACTTGGCAGATTGTGTGGACTTGGATGTTTTCATGAAAGGTTCTGCTTTTAGATGGTAACAGTAAGAGCTGCAGAGTGAAGAATGGATTTGTGTGTGTGTGTGTGTGTGTGTGTGTACAGAAACTAATCTGTGAAAACCTTGAACATGTTCATTGCCATGGCCTCCCAGTTAATTGAAATTTCAAGCTAAACTCTGCTGAAATCATACACTG
>CAUYRT010084449.1:0-59721 GCA_963574885.1 Lepilemur ruficaudatus
CACACCACACACAGACACACATACACACATACCACACACCACACACATACCACAAACACACACACCATGCACCACATATACACACACACCACACACCACACACACATATCACACACACACCACACACCACACACAGACACACATACACACATACCACACACCACACACATACCACAAACACACACACCATGCACCACATATACACACACACCACACACCACACACACATATCACAAACACACCACACACACACACACCACATACACACACACACCACACACAAACACACATACACGCACACCACACATCACACACACACACACACCACATGCACACACATACCACAAACACACACCACACACCACAGACACATACCCCCCACACATACACACATACATATACCACACACACACCACACATACATACCACAAACACATACACCACACACCACACACACACATACTACACACATGCCACACAACCACATACACATACACACCACACACACCACACACCACATGCACACACATGGACACACACCAAACATATATACCACACACACACCAAACATACATACCACACACATACACACACTCCACACACATACCACACACATACACACACCACACATATACTACACACACCACACACCCCACACACCCACACACATATACATGCCACACATACACACACATCACATACCACACATACACACCGCACACACACCACACGCACACACATGCACCACACTCACTCTTACACTCACACGCTCTGTGTCTGAGGCCCCCAGCACAGAGGCCTGTGCTTCCTCAGCTCCCCACGGCAGGACGGCGAGGAGAGGAGAGATGGGCACTGTCTCTCCCTCCCAAGACATTTGTGTAACTAAGCAGCCTTCTGGGGATTCTGGCATCTGTTCTTCTTATTCATATCTTTACACCAAAATTGGATATATACTATCCTGACTCACTTGGATAAGTACATAGGAAGTCAGGTTTTTAAAAAAATTTCCTTTTTCTAAAGGTTAAAATTAAAGCAGGAAGGACAGAGGCTCATGGTGCCAGGGCCAGCTGGGATGGCCCAGGTCGCTCATGTCCAGTCCGGTTCTGTTTCTCCCTGGCCACACTTCTCCGGTATCCATGATATTTTTTTTTCCCAACTACATGGTGAAGTCCATTTGGAAGTAATTTCAGATTCTCCCCACCCGGCAGGGCAGCACTTTCCTGCCCAGTCTGTCTCTAAGCCACCCTTCCTGGGCTCTTGTCCCCTGGCCTGCCTCTTGCATTCCCCACATTCTCTCTCCTGAAAGCTCTGGGTCTCCCAGTCTCTTGGCTGGACTCACCTATGTCCCTTTCCCCGAAGAGGTAACCCCTTCTTCCCTCACCCCCTCCACCAGCTGTGATGAGTCCTACCCCTTCCTGAAAGCATTACTAAAATCTCCCTCTCTCTTTCTCTCTTTCTCTCTCTCTCTCTCACACACACACACACAGACTTTGTGAAGCCTCTCTTAATCACCTAAGCTAGGAGTGTCATGTCTCTGCTTGGAAAGGACTTACTGTCCTCACTCGTTTACTTGGCAAATATTTGTTAAACACCTAGAATGTACTAAATAAACACCGTGTTGCATGCGGGAGATTCAGGAGTGAAGGAAACACCAGGAACGAGCTTCCTGTCCTGTGTGTTCCATGGCCAGTCGCCAGCCCGGCTGTAGATCCTTTGTAGGGTAGAACTGGGTCTAACAGTTCTTTGTAACTCCCAGAAGATAATAAGTATTCAATGGGATTTACTGGCCTGATTAACTAATGGATGAATATTTTCTTTTCTTTTTTGTTTTATGTGATGCCACGTAGAGTTTGAAACAAAACTGTCAATGACCCCTGTAAATAACTGAGGCTGGATGTGGACATAAGAGGAAAACATTGAGTCCTTATTATAAACATTGAGTGATTGTTTTCTGCATCAAATTTAGAATTCCGGTTTTATGAAACATATCTCAGAAAACATGCCGGCCCCCAAACCAGACAGCAGTTGTAAACATCTTTTTCCTGTTTAGAGACAGTGCTGAATTCCAGGGCCTGACCCGAGGAATACCAGCTCTCCCTTCCCTCCCAGGGGATAGAAGCTAAGCCCCGAGGGTATCTGTGTGTTTAGACCTTGGTGATGCCAGTGTTGGGCCAGCAGTTAGTTCAGCCCACAAACCACCAGGGAAGGTGTTGAAAACAAGACAGACGGATTCAGGGCAAAGGCAAAACAATTACCCAAGAGCCTGGAGGGAACACAATTACTTAATAGCCTAGAATCTCAATCCTAGCAGCCAAAGTATGGTTAGCCACACTGCTACATTATTGACCTTATTTTTCCTACATATATTGTTACTTGTACATTGTGTCTTTTTCTAAGCAGTCTTCTCTTTTCCACCGACACAGCTTATGCTAAAAAATGTCAAATGCATGTGTGCTGACAATTTTCTCTGGCTTAAGACATGGTTGAGGTTCTTGATGACTTAAAAAAGAAACAAATGACATCAGCTACTTCCTTCCTGATAACCATACTATTTTAAAGGAACACTGAGGTTTTGTTTATAAAAATACACTGATGATTATGTAACCAATGAGATCTGTATTTCCACCACATTTTATTTAGTGCAGACTCAATTAAAATTCTCAGTCCTCATAGTAATCCTCAAATTTTGTGATTTATTTGAAAACCTGGCAAACCTTTACACTTACCTGAAGGTCGGATGTGCATTTTAAGGGATCAGGAGATGAAGAGTTGTGGAATTGGCTTCTTGCCTTAAATTAGCATTAGATCATAGGCTTTTGGGGGGCCCTATGACATCAGGTGGCCAGAGAGATGGAGCAATAGCAGCCCATGAGTCACATGACAGCAGGGGGGATATTGAACAATTCTCCAAAATCTAGGTGAGACTGTTATCACCTATGCTAGGGAAGAACTGTGTCACTCTTCTGCAGCCCTTAGCTGGGTAAGCCAGTGGATTTCTGGAGAAGCCTCTGTTTGCATGACTAAATAATAAAAGACTCTCTTTGTCTTAGTTAATTTTCTGTTACTATAACTGAATATCACAAACTGGGTAGTTTATAAAGAAAAGATGTTTATTTAATTCATGGTTTTGGAGGCTGGGAAGTCCAACAGCATGGCAGCAGCTTCTGGCTAGGGATTTCCCACTGCCATACAGGACAGAAATGCAGAAGGTGAAAGCAAGTGCATTCAAAATATACTGCAAAAGGGAGCCGAGCTCACTTTTATAACAACTCACTCTCAAGAGAACTATAATAGTTCTCACTCCCATAATAGTAGTATCAATCTATTTGTGAGAGCTCTGCCAGGCACATCCTAAAAGCCCCACTTCTTTTTGTTTGTTTGTTTTTTGAGACAGAGTCTAGCTCTGTTGGCCGGGCTAGAGTGCCGTGGCATCAGCCTAGCTCACAGCAGCCTCAAACTCCTGGGCTCAAATGACTCTCCTGCCTCAGCCTCCCGAGTAGCAGGGACTACAATTGTGTGCCATCATGCCTGGCTAACTTTTTCTATTTTTTGTGGAGACAGGGTCTCACTGTTGCTTAGGCTGGTCTCAAACTCCTAACCTCAAGTGATCCTCCTGCCTTTGCCTCCCTGAGTGCTAGGATTACAGGTATGAGCCACCGCAACCAGCCAAGGCCCCACCTCCTAATACTGTTACATTGGCAATTAAGTTCCCAAGACATAAACTTTTGGGGTACGCATTCAAATCGTGGCCTGTCTTAGATAGGTCTATGCTTACACTGTGTGATGAACCATTATGAGAGCCCTGCTAATGACCACAGGTTTGATTGAATAACAAAAGAACAGTCTTATGATTTATAGTGAACCAGTCCATGAGCAACCAGATGAGGAACTTGCCAGTCAGTTCTGCACTGTGCATTCATTTTTCCTCTTACTATCAGGAAAAGCTGTGCTGCCGACTGAATGTTTGTGTCTTCTCCAAATTTATATGTTGAAGTCCTAATCCCCAATGTGATGGTGTTTGTAGGTGGAGCCTTTGGGAGGTAATTATGTTTAGATGAGGGCATGAGGATGGAGCCCCTGTGATGGAATTGGTGTTTGGCACCTTGACCTTAGATTTGCCGGCCTCCAGAACTGTGATAAATAAATTTCTGTTATTCAAACCCCCCAGTTTATGGTATTTTGTTTTAGCAGCCCAAGCTGACTAAGACAAGCTGTTTGTACCTGTTGAAAAGGAAAGGGCTCCTACACAACTCTTTTAAACACATTGCCCTCTCTTTTCCTTATTCACTTAAAATTTCTAGTATTTAATCAGCATCTTTTTATGCACTCTTCTTTTATGGTTTTATCTATACAATTATCTTTTTCTATTTTCCTGCTCACCTTTTCCACATTTATATCATTGCCTGGGTATATCCTACTGCATGAGCTCAGCTCAGGTGAGCATCCTACTGCATGGACAACTCTGCTCAGGTCAGGTGATCATCTTACTGCATGGACTCCTCAGCTCAGCTCAGGTGATCACCCTACTGCATGGACACCTCAGCTCAGCTCAGGTGTGCCCTCTTCCATGAAGCCTCCCATGCCTACATTCCTTTACCCTCAGCCTGGATTCTGCACACTCCTATGACACCCTATGTCAGTTTTTGCCAAAGCTTCTTTTCCTCTTTGTTTTACTTTTCACTGTCCCTCACTAGAGTGTGAGGTTCTCATTGAAGGCAGGAGTATACGCCAAGCCCCAGGCATAGAATCTAGAGAAGTAGTAGGTGTAAAAAAAATGTTTATTGAATGAAACTTGTGTGCCAGTGAAGCCCTTGGACAGAGAGCTTAAGTCATCAATGCAACAGAGTATCACTGTGCAGGATAGGACCTGGGGGACAAGTGCCAGGCAAGGGTTAGGGAGCAGCTTGGAGTTTAGTATGGATTTTCAAGTCAAAGTGAGGTCCCATGTTTCTGGAACTGTTGAGACAAAGGCAATGAAATCATATTAGAGTGTAGAAGCCCTGAGTGCAGAATCTCAGAAGGAGATGAAGTTGAACACGGCAGGGTTGGAGATGACAGAACATTTACCCATTGGAACAACACTTTGTTATGGGTTGAATTGTGTCCTCCACAAAAGATGTTGAAGTTTTGATTCCCAGTATGTGAATGTACCTGAAAATAGGGTCTTCGTAGATGATCTAATTAAGTAGATCGTGAAGGTCGTGAAGGTAAGGACCGATATCCTTATAAAAGGGGGAAATTTGGACACAGACAGACATGCGCAGAGGATGATGTGAAAACAGAGGAAGAAGGTGGCCATTTGTAAGCTAAGGAATGCCCGAGGCCACCACTAGCCAGGAGAGAGGCATGGAATAGATTCTCCCTCACAACCCTCAGAAGGAACCAACCCTGCCCACATCTTGATTTTGGGCTTTTAGTCTCCAGAACCGTGAGACAAGAAAGTTTAGTCGTTTGAGCCACTGGATTGACGTACTTTGTTTTGGAAGCCCTAGGAAATGAATATAAACTCCTTCAATAGATTCTAAGTTACCTGTGCACAAGGACTTAGGACAATTTGTCTCAACACTCTAATGTCTGGCATACTCCCTAGACGTCTGCAGAATATGAGGATGAATTTACCACGACAGAGAACTGAGCTGCCATCTCAAGTCAATCTCTCCTTGGACTTTAAGTTGAAGGATCAGGGCTATCACAGGTAGAAAAATGGGGGGCTGGAATTGGCATGGGCACTAGCATTTTGCCCAGGTATTTACCGCCCCGTCCACTTCCCACCCCCATATCATGATGCCTCTTTCTCTTCTGCGTGTGGACATCCCAGGAAGACTCCTGGATCCAAGAAGGCCACTCATGTTTAAAGCCATCTGCCAACAAGATGCATGAGAACACCATGTCCTCACCCTGGTTAGGCCCCTCCTTGTTTGGGGTTTAGCTACACCACAATTTTGTAGGGAACTCATTTCTTATTATCTAAAGGTTAACTTGAAATTCATTACTGACAAAAAAAGTAAGAAAACTCTGGAAAGCTGAGCTTGAGTAAATGTTTTACCTTAGGTTAGCTTCCAAGTCCAGAAACCCTGCAAACTATAAAACTGGAGTGATGGATTTATGTGGTTCCCTGACCAATATAGATATTTGTAATAATAATAATAATAGAGGAAAAGATAGCACAACCTCAGAATTTTTTCCCTATACTCAGCTGAAAATTAAACCAGACAGGCAATTACTAAGGTTTTGCCATAATATGTAATATGTGTATACCACATTTATGGCACATTACATATTACATGGTTATTATTCTGCATTTTTCATCCAATCATCTTATTCATTCTGGTATTTTTATGTGGTGAATGACTACAAGCTGAAAGTCAAGTGAAAAAGGCACTGGTAGTGACATAAAACACAGACTCAATAAAGTAGGGCCTATTAAAAATGTGACCACCACTGCAGCGGACCACAATTGGGGGTGTTGACGATGAACTCTTAAGGACTGGAAAAGTACTAAGTACTAAAGGGAGAAGCATCCTCTGCAACACCATTTCTATTGCACTAACTCATGCAATTCATTCTACTATCATGCCACAATTAAGCCTCATTCTTCTTTCTTAAGCATCATAATTTGACAGCTTTTTGAGTGCTTTTGTAATGTTCTCTGTACTTAACTAGAAAAAAAATCAAAAGTGGAAACTTCCATGTTAAAATAGAATTCATCATATTTTTAAAATTTTTTTAGACCTTAGAGAATGCCATTGTATATTGTGACTTATTATTAGAAGAAAAGGAAACATCTCTATTAATACTAAGTATAAACTTGGATTCATTTGATAGCCCTTTCAATTGATTTTCTAAGTTGTGAGTCACATGTTGCTTTTGGTGTTTGGTGTCATTTACTGGGAACGAAGTTGAATCCTATTTTAGGTTTAGCAGCAAAGATGGGATGGATTATAGCAAATCAGACTGCTGTTCAGATTTTTTTGTCTTTTTCAGTGTTTGGTCTATCTTTTCTCTCTCTTTTTCGTTTCTTTCTCAATTCTCTAACGTCTTTTATCTTTTCTTCTGGAGCTAGTCTTTTTGTTTTCTTTTGTTTATTTCTTTCTTATTTGCTCTAACTTCCTCTTTTTTTTGTTTTTGAGAATGTATACTATCACTGGGAGTCTGGAATTTTCCAGCTTGGAGACAGAGTCTGCCACTTGGCAGAGCAAGTCTGAGGGTACAGCTCAACTTCTTACATCATATTCTAAAAAGCAAAATTTTTAAAGAGAAGTTTCATATATTTCCCCCCAATGTAGGAGAAAGTGGCCACATGAAGTACATTAAAACTGAAGGGCCTGAGTACCACTTATTGGCACAGTAACTTATATGTAAAGTATCATATATTATGATTACACATTGGAACATGTATCCTGACTTCAGGAAGTAAAAATCAGCATGCATGTGTTATGAACCAATATGTTCTGACCCACCAAACAGTAGGAAATGACTGAGCAATCTGTTCAGACATGTAACTTTTCTCTAATCACCAGGTGTACTGAGCTAGTTAAATTCACGGTGTAGGCCGAATTATTTCCACTCTAGCTCAATGTTTAGTTTCCAATGAGGCTTCAAAGGTCAAACTGAATCAAACCATAGGAGTAAACCTATGATCAAAATTAAATATGTAACTGCCTGTTGGAATAGACTTCTCCCTGATGGGTACTTTTCTCGCATTTTAGGAGTGTTCTTAGGGCTGGGCTCATCTCACCCTCTGGGGCATGTGTTAGTTGAGTACATACTTTTATCCAACAGACTGTAATATTCTGAAGACAGCGATCATGTTTCCTGCCTCTTGGAGTCCACCACAGGGCTAAATGGGGAAGCAGAGAGCTCTACAATAGTAGATGATCAGGAAATATTTGCTGAATTGGAAAAATAAAACCAAAAGAATGAAAAGGAGTTGCTGGAGGGGCATTCTTTGCTTTACAATTCGAGACAGTGGCAATCGGTTATAATCCCCAACCATAGTCTCAGCAACCCAAGTCTTGTTTCAAGAAAGCATTCTCCTGAAGCTATGAAATGCCTCGGAGAATTCCCTGTCACCTTGAAATAAGGCTACTTACTTTCCAGAGTTTAGGCACTTGATTTTGGTCCTCAGTTTTCTTATCACTTTCTGTAAACATTGAAGAAATTACTGACTCTGTGTTACTTAGAAAATAGAGCTTGTGTATACACTGTATCATGTGGGGTTAACAAAACCAATTCAGTTCACAGTAGCTGCTGCAATTAGTACAACTAATGTGGTTGACCAGAATAGATCTTAGGGAGTCACATTTCTTTTGCCAGAAACACATGCATTCTCGGGCACGAAGCAATGAATGGCTGAGAGCCACCGACTGGATTACTCAACCATCTTCTCTATGGAGCAGTGCTCTGTGTTGGAATTTCATAGCCTGAATTCTTGACCCTCACGACATGGCCAGGGCATTGGACTCCAGGTCAGGTTCTGGCTGTGCTTAGGCATCCAAGGAAGAATGCGTGAGAAAGCAGCATTCAAACAGGAGGGTTAATTCTGTACAGTGTCAGAGTCAAAGGACCCCCACATTATGATCCCGTTTGAATGCTGCTATTTGGATACTTCTGGGTGACAACTCCCTATAGCCTAGTTGAATGGAAAGAACAGAGAATTTAGAGGCAGCCAAAATTCTGGCTCCAACATGAGAGCCAGAATTAACTATGTAGTCTTGAGCAAGTTAAACTCTTTGAGCATTAGTTTTTTCATCTACAAATTGGATATTATACTTATCTTGTGAGTTGTTACAGATTAAATGTGATTATGCAAAAAAACTCTTATTACAATTAATGGGATTTAATAAAAACTAAATACAAGATAGTCCTTCCTCGTCCTCCTCCTCCGTCTCCTTATTCTTATTTCTATTCTTCCTATCTTCTTGTTCTTATTCTATAACTGGGGCAAGTACTCTAGCATAAAGCTGCACACATCCTACATAGAACCAGGTGCAAAGGAGGCCCTAGGCCTCCTGGTGGCCTTGTGTGCATGCACAAACACACACACGTAAAGGCAGGAAAAGGTTTGGGGTGGAAGGAGAAGATGACACAGACTTTTTAAGGTAGGGACATTATCTCATACAGCACAGCACCTGAATTCCCCATCCTCACCTTCATCCCCCTGCCCCACCAGCTAACACTCCTTGAGCATGGAGTTGATGATGTGCTGTTTTGACCTGATGATGATCTCTCTGCAGTCTCCTCAATTCCCGTCCCCTAGGAGGGTATCTGGAAAGAGAGAGGCAGCATTTTTCTACTGGATGACTGTACTCTCACGAAGACCACTCTCAAGTTCACAGGCTACAGAGGGGTGCTGCCTCCAGCCATCCCTCACCCCACTCCAGTCCCCTCTATCTCACTCCAAGGTCTCTGCCACATGGGCTTCCTGAGACCCACATGGCACCAGGCCTTTCTCTTGGACACTGCATTATTCCAAACTCTGGGGCAAGGAGTGGCCAAGAGGAACACAGTAGGGATTAATGACATAGAACTTGGCAGAGAAGAAAAACAATATCCTGAGCATGCCAACTATTTGTAACTAGGTCACCAAGCTAAAGCTGCAAGAAAGAGATTGATAAACACAAAGCTAGAGGAATAAAACATCCATCCATTCATTCATCTATTCATTTACCTAAGATTATTATTAGTTATTATTTAGTTAAGATATTATTGGTTAAGATTATTTACTAAATCCCTATTATTATAATCCCTATTATGAGAGGCATTGGGCTAAAAGCTGAGGTTATAAAGGTAAGCAAATCCTACGGAGTACCTACCCTTATGTTTTTATAGTCTGGCTTGGAATCTTATAGTCTAGATGAGTAAACATCCATTTATCTAACAATATTTCAGTTACTAGTGCCAAGTCACAAATTATCCCTAAAGTTAGCTTGAACCAACCATTTCGTTATGCTCATGGCTTTATAGCTTAGGAATGTGAACAGGGCACAGGGTTCCATGGTGTCTGGAGCTGAGGTGGGAATACACAATGGCTGGGAGGGCTGGAATTATCTGGTGATGTCTCTATTCAATTGGCAGAGTTCTTGCAGGCTATTACCTGGGAGCCCTGCTAGGTTGTTGCCAGGAACACCTACATCATTTGTCCTCTCCAGCATGACAATCTTGGGGAAATTGGATTTTTTCACACGGCAACTGGCTTCTGCCAGAGTAAGCATCTCAGCAGAAACAGGCAAAAGCTACATGGCTTTTTCTGGGCCTGCCTTGAAAGTCGTGGGCCTTGATTCCACCATGTTCTGTTGGTTGCTAAGGGCAGAGCAGACCCCAGGGCAGGAGAATGAGAATCCTCTAACCTCTGCTCTTAACTCCTGCTGAGGGAGAGGCAAAGTAGGAGCCTGTAGGATGGGAGATACAGCTGTGGGCATCTTTAGAAAATATAAACTACAAAAAACAATGGTGAACTAGCACCTCTTATATTATCCTGGTTAGAGCTGGAGCCCATCCTTTGAAGTGAGGTATCACAAGAATGGAAAAACAAGCACCACATGTACTCGTGATCAAACTGGTACTAACTGATCAACACTAAGGTGCTCACATGTACTAATATTCACTGGGTGCTGGCCAGGTGGGGGGATGGTGGTGGGTAAACTCACAACTGATGAAGGCGGAACACACTGTATGGGGGAAGGGCATGCTTGTAGCCCGGGCTTGGGTGAGGCAAAGGCATTACATGTAACCAAATGTTTGTACTCCGTAATATTCTGAAATTAAAAAAAAATTAAAAATTAAAAAAATTTAAAAAAGAAAAAAGAAATTATAATCTACCAAAATTACAGAGTTATGTCAGGGAAAGGGAGGAGAACATATAAAGGGACTTAATCCTAATTGGTAAAGTCAACCAAGAATTTTTCAGAGAAACTGTCTGCCAACCTGAGCAACAGTAGAAGTTAGGCAAACAAAGACTGCATGCAAAATACCTTGAATAGAGCATAGGCAAAGGCTCAGAGTCTGTAGGGAGCCTACCTAGAGCATACATGGAACCAAAATAATGTCCACATGGCTGCCTTGTAGGGTCCCTCATCAGGGAGGGTGCAGTGAAGCTGGTGGAAGGGAGGTCAGCATGTTGTAGTGAATCCTTATAATTTTATGTTGCCTCAGAATCCATTTTAAATATAAACTGGACTTTCTAATACCAGAAGCAGGGTTTTGTCACCCTTGACACATTTTCTAGTTCTCAGCCTCCTTCTAGCTCCTGGACCCCAATACAGGCTTTTGCCCACAGGTCTCCTCCCCTGCTGGTTGAGCATGTATGTCCCAGACAGCTCCCCCTTCCCACCAGCCCTGGGAGGCATACTGCTTGCTTCCCCCTGGGGTCTGTAAGTGACACACTGCTTCTGGAATTTCACATGTTTTGTTGAGTTGCCTTCTCTGTGTCTCACCTGACCCACACACCCAGACCTGACTTCTTTTCCAGTCAGGCTGTCCTAGAGAGTGGCTATCTTGATAGGAATACACTGGACACAGACACGAGAGCCACTAGGGTGTCTGCTGGCCAAGGTAAACAAGTTTCCTGCGAGCAGCACGCTTGGTCAGGGCTGGATACTTAGGCATTAGGCCATCTGCCAAGATAAAGACTTACCCTGTAAAAGGCACATTGTAAATACTCACAACCTGATCTCCTGGAGTCTCGTCAGGGCTGCGTTAGAGTTTACAGCCACTCTCCAGAGAGACCTCAAGACCATGTCAGAGCAAAATACAACACATGTGTGGATGTTTGTGTTACCAGAGGATGAAGAAATGAAGCTAGAGAGGTAAACAAGGGCCAGATCATGAAGGTCCTGGTGAAACATACTAGGGAGTTTGGAAAATAGTTGGAGACAGAAAGAAAACATCACTCACATTTAGAAAGGAATCTACAGGCACCATAAAACTGAGTACAAAATTCAAATGCAGTCAGCCTTAAATTTTCCAAAATCCAAACTCTGAAAAAGAGATAAAGATGTTTATTTTGGCAGTGAATAAGAAAGTACGTGATGCTTATTTGTCTCCTTTATTATTATTCAAAAGTTTTAAATGAAAAGTCCTCTTCATTAACCTAAAGAAGTATCCTTAAGGCTCGTGGACTCAGAAACTTAAATTTCTTCTCACTTTTCAACATATAAGATTCACACATAGAAGATTCTTCTGATTCTTATCAAAAGCAGTAGTACCCCTGAAATATCAGCCTAAGGCTTTATGTGAAGTGCCGTTTATTGCTACTATTATTTTCATTAGCATGGAGAAAATTCTTGCTCCAAGAGAAAATGTAAATCCCCAGTTACCAATTTCTTCTCTAGATAGAATCAAACTTTCCTCAGGAAGGAAAGATGCTGAGTAGGAGATGCCATCATGAAAAGACATTTTTACGACACTCTGTTCTACATGGCAAGTAGCCATTTACTATGTGAAACCATTCATTTCCTGCACTGTGGTTCCCAAGTGTTTGCCTTCTTGGAACAACGATGGGCAATTTCCCAATGTAAGGAGGACCATGACGACAGCTCCAGTTATGTGTTGCTTCTCCTAGTCTTGGAAAAAGTCCCATTGTCTTTCATGCATTAGATGGATCTAAAATAAGCAAGAAATCTAGACAGTGGAAAACATACATAAGACCTTGGCTTTCTCCCCCATTATTTAGTATTATAGAATGAAAGTTACTTGGTAATCTCCCCTCTAATCAAAGGAGAATTTGGGAAGTATGCAAGGGTATAAAATACATAGGTAAGGGAGTAAATCTTTGGCTGTTTTCTTAGTTCATTATTAGCTACATCAAGTCTTTTTTAGATATGGGTGAGATAAAAATTAGATGTACATGCATAAAATTGTATTTATTAAGTTTGAAAGCAGCTTATTTCTAATGTGCCCCTAACATTTAAGACCCTTCACTGCCTGACCGATTTTGATTACGTCCAGCAAATATTAAGTGGCCTTAGTCAATTTGATGCTTCGCTGGTCTATGTGATGCCACACCAATCTACTTTGTCTCTTACTACATCTCGACACAGCAGATGTTTTACAATCTTTTAGTTGAATATACTGTGGGGAAACTTACTATTAAGGCTTTGTTCCTATTCTTACCACCACTTGTAATGGCCTACGTCACAAAATCAAGTAGTGGCATTCAATTTTGTCCTTCTTTCCCACATTTGCTTTGGATATTCTAGATCATGTGAATTTCTGGATGCATTTTAGAATCAGCTTTCATTTTCTACCAAAAAAAGTCTCCGAGATTTTGTTTGAGATTACATTGATTCTATAGAGCAATTTGGAGAAAATTGATATCTTAACAATACTGAATCTTCTGACTCATGAACAAAGTCTCTCTCATCATTCATTTTTTCTTCTAATTTTCTCACCAAAGTTTCATAGTTTTCAGGGAAATTCTTTGTCAGATTTACCCCTAAGTATTTTATATTTTTTGTTCTATTGTAAATTATCTTGTTTTAAAAAAATTTCAATTTCTAATTGTCCATTCCTAGATTATAGAAATACAATTAAATTTTGTATATTGATCTTGTATTCTGCAAACTTGCTAAACAGCTCATTGGTTCTAGTAGCTTTCTTGTGCTTTAAACTGAATTTTTTTTATAGATAAGCATATGGCCAGTGAAAGAAAAGTTATTCTTCCTTTTCAATATTGGTGCCTTTTATTCCTTCCTCTTGCCCTATTACACTGGTATAATCTCCAATGCAGTATTGGATAGCAGTGGTTGAAGCAAGCAATCTTGCCTTTGTCTTCATATTAGGGGAAAGGATTCAGTCTTTCACCATTAAATTTGATGTTAGTTGTAGATTTGTTGTAGATGCCTTTTATCAGGTTGAGGAAATTCCCTTATTCTCCTAGTTTGATATAATACTTTCACAAGAATGGAGGTTCAATTTGTCAGAGGCTATTTCTTTTTCTGCTTTGTTTTGTTTTTTTATTTTGGTGAATTACATAGAGTGTATTTAAAATGTTAAACCAACCTTGCATTCCTGAGATAAACCTCACTTAGTCATGGTGTGTTACTCTTTTCACTTGTTAGATTTGTAGACTTCACTGGTGAAGCCATCTGGGCCATAATTTCATTTCTTAGTTTTAAACTACAAATTTAATTTCTTTTATACATGTAGGTCTATTCAGATCTATTTATTCTTGAATCAGTTTTAGTGATCTATGTCATTCAAGGAATTTGTCTAAGTTGTCACATTTATTGACATAAAGTTGTTTCTAATATTCTTTTCATATCCTTTTAATATACACAGAATCTGTAGTTATGTCACCTTTCTTGTTCATAATATTGTCAATTTGTGTCTTCTTTCTTCTGAGCAGTTTGACTAGAGTTCTATTAGTTTTATTATCCCAAAGAAATAGCTTTGGGTTTTATTGATTTTCTTAATTATTTTTCTGTTTTTTATTTTTATTACTTTCTGCTCTAATTTTTCCTACTTTGTTTTATCTACTTACTTTGAGTTTTATCTGCTCTTCTTGCTCTGCCCCAATAAGCTGAAAGCTGAGGTTCTTGATTTGATGCCCCTCTTCTTTCCTAAGTCAATTGTGAAGTGGTATAAATTTCCCTTGAAGTATTGCTTTAGTAGCTTCCCACAAATTTTGATACATTGTATTTTTATTTTTATTCTTTTAAAAATACTTTTTAATTTCTCTTTTGATTCTTTCTTTGACCCATGCATTATTTAGAAGTTTGTTATTTAGTTCCCAAATATTTGTGGATGTTCAAAGATCTTTCTGTTATTGATTTCCAGTTTAATTCTATTGTGGTCAGAGAATCTACTTTGGCTTGAATCCTTTCAAATTTACTGAGACTTATTTTGCAAGCTGAAATATGATCTAGCCTGGTAAATAGTTAGTTTGTAATTTTAAAAAGCATGTTCTTCTGCTGTTGCTTGGTGTTAGGCTGAACTCAGGGGCTGGTGGGAGGTTCCATGGAAACTTTCCCTTTAAACTGCCCCCCTCCCCGCCCTTTGAGGCCCACCCAAATTCCACCCCTTTGAGAGCCGCCTAAATGCGACTATAAAAGCCCTAGCTGCCCACCATTTGGGGGATGTCATCTTGGAGTTAGCCTGTCTGTATGCAGATGTTAAAATACACTTTCTTTTCCTTCATCTTGGCCTTGTGCATTCCTCCCTCGGTGTTTCTAACACTTGGTGAAGAGTTTTTAAAATGTCAGGTCAAGGTGGTTAATACTGATGCTTACATCTTTCATAGCTTTACTAATACTCTGTCTATTCATTCTATCAATTGTTAAGAGAGGAATATTAAAATATCTTGGTATACTTGTGGGCTATCTATTTATCCTTGTAGTTTTATCAGTTTTCACTTCATGTATTTTTGGGTTCTGTTATCAGCTAAAAAAAGTTTAGAATTTGTATGTTCTGTTTAGAAACTGACCCATTATCATTACATATGACCTTCTTTATCCCTGGTAATATTCTGTGCTCTGACATTTGCTTTAACTGATATTAATATAAACACTCTAGTTTTCTTTTGATTAATGTGATTGTACGGTAAATCTTTTTCTTTTCTTTTGCTTTTACTGGTTAGTATCTTTGTATTTAAAATGTGTTTCTGCTAGGCAGCAAATCATTGAGTTTTGCTTTTCTACTCAATTTGACAGTCTCTGCCTTTTGATATAGAATGTTTAGATGATTTACATTTAATGTGCTTCTTGATATTTTAGATTTAAAGATATCATCCACTATGTGTTTTCTATTTGTCCTCTGCTGCTACCACCACTTGGGAATCAGACAGAAAGTAATCTTGGAAAGGCCGCATTTCCTTTTATTAGTTTGTCCTTTTACCCAGGGCCAGCCTCACGAGTGTACAACCTGTGTACAAAGGACCTCACATTTGAAAGGAGCCCAAACTGGGTTTAATGTCTGCAATTGCCATCTTGAAACTCTTAATAATTTAAAATTTTAAAAGTTTTATTTTTAACTGTGGTATAATATACATACCATACAATTTGCCATTTATCTTAGTCCATTTTGTGTTTTTATAAAAGAATACCTGAGCCTGGGTAATTCATAAAGAAAAGAGGTTTATTTAGCTCACAATTCTACAGGCTGTGCAGGAAGCATGGGCCAGCGTCTGCTTCTGGTCAGGCTCAGGCTGCTTTCACTCATGGTGGAAGACAAAGGGGAGCAGCATGTGCAGAGACCAAATGTAGGGAGAGGAGGAAAAAGGGGGGAGCTGCCAGGCTCTTTTTAACCACCAGTTTTCATGGGAACTAATAGAGTAAGAACTCACTCACTCATCAATCTAATCATTAGGGATCTACCCCCATGACCAAATACTTTCCACTGTCCCCACCTTCCAACACCACCACACTGGGGATCAAATTTCAACATGGTATTTGGTGGTTCCAAACATATCTAAGCCATAGCATCATCTTACTGACTTTCAAGTGTATATTCAGTAGCATTAAGTACATCCATGTTGCAAAACCAATCACCAGAATTCTTTTCACCCTGCAAAACAGAAATTCTATCTCCATTAAACAGCAACTGCCCCTCAACCTGGCCCCTGGAAACCAATATTCTACCTTCTGTCTCTATGAATTTAATTACTCTAGGTACCTCATATAAGTGGAATCATACAGCATTTGTCCTTTTGTGGCTGGCTTATTTCACTTAGCATAATGTCCTCAGGGTGAATCCATTTTATAACATGTGTCAGAATTTCCTTCCTTTCTAAGGCTGAATAATATTCCATTGTATGTACATAGCACATTTTGTGGGAATTCTTAAAAATTGTTGAACAAGTGTTCCCACATTTTCATTTTATACTGGCCCTACAAATTATGCAGCTGGTCTTGCTTTTATTTCATCACACAAGACTTTTATTAAACAGCTGTAAAGGAATATAATATAGGAGGGAAATTAATCAATAGTATATGCTTCACAAGACTACTCTAATAATCCAAGAGAAAAATCACTCAGAGAGTCAAACCCTTCACAGATAAATACATTATACTCAGTCTTGTTCCCTGATCCTTGGGTCTACCTTCCTCTCAGGAGGTCTTTCTTTCTCAAACCACAGGATTGTAAGTCTTCACCTCCACTTGGAAAACCCATCCCCTACTCACTGGTCTGAGTCATGTCTGATAATTCTCTACCTACCCATTTCCACACCTCGACCCCTAGTGCAATCCCTAGGACAATAACTTGCAGTAGGGTATTTCCCAAGTTAAGCTGGAATATCACTGGGACACAGGGGTTCCCCAAGCACAGCCAGGATAAATGTCGGCACTCTGAGTTCTGTCTGAGGTCAATTTAATGCTCCCTGAGATCTCCCTGGAAGCAAATATGTACAAATATGTCTTATTCTTCCTGGGTCATCTCACAGGTGACTCATCCCAGGACAGATACTGAGTCCCAGAAACATCACAATCCAAGATCCATAATAAGGACGAGAAGTTTCTCTAATTATAGTCTAGTGGGCATAGACAGCCCCTATAGGCAATGGCAATATACATTATGCACAGAAGTGACAAGCTGCCCTTTGTGTCTTTTCTAATTTCAAAATTTGACCAGAGGCCAAGAGCACATAAAAAATGAGTCCTAGCATATATAGTCATCCCTCAGTATCTGTGGGGGTTGGTCTCAGGACCACTCCCTCCCACAGATGCTCAAATCCCTTACATAAAATGAAGGAGAATTTGCATATAACCTATGCACATACTCTCAGATACTTTAAATAATCTCCACATTACTTATAATATCTAATACAGTGTAAATGCTGTGTAAATAGTTGTTATACTATATTGTTTAGGGAATAATGACAAGAAAAAAAAGTCTGTACATTTTTAGTACAGATGCAACCATTCATTTTTTAAATATTTTCAATCCATGCTTGGCTGAATCCATGGATGTGAAACTCACAGACACAGAGGGCCAACTGTCTAACTTTTTCAAACAATAGAGCAATTTGTTCCTTGGCATCCTTCTTGTGGCCACCCAAGACCTAGGTAAAGCTTTGATATAGGCAGATTGCGTATTAAAGCAGAACATACTGATACTGGTTTTTGCATTAAAAAAAAAAAGCGAAACAGAATTAAAGTATTTTCCTAATTTCCAAAGCCATTCCCAGGGACTAGAGGATGGGATGCCTCAGTGGGCTGGGATGTGTGTATGTGTGAGTGAGGGTTGTGATGCTGCTCATACATGCATTTAGAAGATGAGAGTCTGTGAAACTGAATTGGATGACAAAATAATCCTTAGAGAAAAGTCTGTTAGGTGGCTGGAGTTGTAAGTATAAATGACAGAGGTCAGACCTCACAATAATAAAAATGCAGTTTCACCTTCGTGATTTCAGTCAGTGCTTTTGGTCTTGCTGTTGAAGATCTTGCAAATATTTTAAAGGCATTATGGCTCATTTAATAGAATATTTAGACCTGGGCTGACCAGGTTGGTGGCTTTGAAGCACTTAATATATGCTGCATGTGTAAAATTCACACTTGATTTCAAAGATTTATTATGAAAAAAGAAATGCTAAATGTTAATAATTACAATTCTGTTAAATTTTTCCAAGTTGATCTAAAAATTTTGGATTGAATTTTTTTGAATAAATACATTTTTTTGTATTCTGTAGAGTACTCTGATACCCCTTTAAAATACAAGTATCGGGTAACAGAACTAACATTTTCATGGAAACTGCTTTTCTGGTGTAGTTACGTTATTATGTCTGGGAACAGTCATAGATTTTACTGGGTGTCATCCAAATGTCTTTACCAGTGTTTAACATTATAATAGGAGTCAAGTCTTTTTTTCCACTATAATTTTCAGCTTTTGAATGTACTCCAGAATAAATGTAGCATATACTTTGCTGTTGCAATGAAGAACATTGGTCATGTACCTCCATACCCCTCCGGAGGGTTAATATTAGAGATTATAATAAGCAAATAAAATATGAGAACCTATTTCATGACCTCATTCATGGCTTACTTGAGAGGGCCTGAAATAACTTCTGGGTAAAAAATAATGTATTTATTTCAATTCTCCTAAAGTTAATTGTGATAATGGTATTTTTCTACTAGGGAAATCAACTGCCTTATTTAGAATAAAAGCCTAAATGAAATTCTGCTTGCTTCAATCTATTTAATGCATCTTGAACATTGAGTCAGCATTATAATTGTGGCTGTTATTATTATTGTAATTTAACCTCAGCTTTAATATCAGATTCATATCTGATTATATAATGGCTGACCTTGCAATAGTTAGGGCTTCTTGCACATGCTAAGGGCTGCTTTATGCTGATACCTTTAATTTTCTGTCTTGGGACTTTCTTTCTGGCCACTGGGGCATGAATGTTCTGCCCACACAGAGGCCAGAAGTGCTGGAGAGTTAACCTCAGAAATAGCTCAGAACAAATGCCAGATGGGGGAGTTGGTGGATGAATATCACAGTTTTCTCATCCCTTCATTTGATTAACTTGGAAGCATATACTCCCTCTCCAGTATTTTACAAACCTTATCATTCAGGGGTCCTGTTAAAAATTCATATTCTGATGCTGGGGATTTGAGATAGAGCTTGAGATGATGATGATAGTTATGACTAATAATTTACTTTGAGTAGCAAGTTCTACACTGTCTCTCAGAACTCCCCAATGAAATTAAGCTCCATTTGCCCTAAATGGTGACTTACTTGATTATTCTCCTTTGATTGGTTTTCTTTCCTTCCCTATTTCTCACTTCTCTTCTATTCCTCTACCAGTTTTCCTACTTGTATGTGAATTCTTATCTCAGAGTGCTTCTGGGGAAACCCAAGCCAAGAATATACATCTATCTATCTATCTACCTATCATCTATCAATCTGTCTATCTATCTATCATCCATCTATTAATATCTATGTATTCATCTATCTGTCCATTCATCTATCTATATATTTATTCATCTATCCATTTATTTATCTATTCATCTATCCATCCATATATTTTTCTATCGATCCATTCATCTATCTTTCTATCTGTTCATCTATCTATCTATCTATCTAGTCATCTATCTATCCATTCATCTATGTATCCATTCATCTATCTCTCTACCTATTTATATATCCATTTATTTATGTATTCATCTAGCCATCCATCTATCTATCCATCCTTCTATCTATCCATTCATCTATCTTTCTATCTATCTATCTATCTATCTATTCATCGGTGTATCTGGAACATAGCAATACAGCACAGCCTCTTAAAGAATCCAGCCAATTGAAGAGCTGGAAGAGAAAGGATGCAGACATCCAGGAGGAGATGGAAAGACAAAGTTAATGACTACCAGCTGAATTGACTTTTTCTTCTTCTTTATGTAATTGTTGAAAGGATTTGACATTGTGGGGCTCTGGCTAAAGGGGAGATTGGGCAGGAGACTAAGAGGCTATGGCTGCATAAATGGTACATCTCCAGAAGTGCATGAAGGGATAGCCTTTCTACTAGAAAAGATAGGCAAGGACCAGTTCTATTATTCAGGGTGCACTGTTGGGAGGGTTGGCCAACAGAGCTGTGAAGAGAAGGTGGGCCAAATGCTAACCTTGGAAAGGACTGAAGTCAGCATAACAGAGGGGCACTGGGCAAAGCAGCAGGGAGGGGATGCCACACTTCCCGGGTTTGTGAGTCCACCTTGTAAAGGAGAAGATTAGTGAATGGGCTTTGCAGATGGTTGCCCAGGGTTTCTTAGCGACTTCATGTAGCCTGTACAAGGTATGTTGCTTATCTTGTAGGAGTTTGATTGACAGCAAAGCTCTGGACTTCCTCAGCTCAAATCCCAATTCTGTCACTTCCTGGTTATGCTGCCTTAGCATGCTATTCAACGTCTTTAATCATCAGTGTTCCTATCTATTCAGTGGGGACAATAATGCCTATCTCATGGGATTGTGCAAAAATTAAATGAGATGTTGTGTATAAAGTGCTTCTTTTACTATAACTGGAGAATAGGAGAGCTGCCCAATATTCCCAAGAATGCTGAGAAAATGGTGGGCAGTCCTTTCACTTGGTTCCAGTGTTATGGACACTCTCACACACATATGCACACACACATGGTCAATATCACATATGTGGAAAGCCACTGGAGTGGTAATGCCCTAGTCATGTAAATCAACCCCAGCTTTGACAGTCAAAAAACCCTACCACTGCTCTTAGCTATGCATGAAATCACCCCTGTGAGATCTTTCCTTGAGTAAAGCAAGCATCTGTTCTTAGTGGAACTCAAAAGGGAAATTTTATTTGCAGTTCCCGCTTCCCTTTCTCATTAAAAGTATTACAACCTCTACTAAAATAGTTCCCAGCAAAAACACTTTCAGTTTCTTAGCTCAGTTGCCTGAGGACCAGCACTCAGAGTTCTCTTAGTGAAGACTCAGCCTTGGCAGTGCCCTCCCATGGGTGGAAGTCTGGGGGCTGAGAAGGGGCAGAGTCACTTTGTTTTTCTATCAAGATCCATTGATGAAAAAAAAAAAAAAAAGATCCATTGATGGTACCCAGTGGTCTCACCTGCTGTGCTTTTTCTCCAGTCCCTAAAGCTTGGTATTCTGGAAGTAACATTTTGGAAGGCTAAAGGCTAGGTCATTTCTCAGGACTGTGCAAAGGAGAATTAGTCATTACAGTAAGCCATTTGATTCCAGTAGTTCTTTCATCTCAGTCTTTTGAAAGCAACTTCCCCTCTCAACATCTGCCCTGTCCTCTTCATGGGCTGAAAAAGGTGAGTGCTAATGGAAATCCCAGATGTGGCCAAAGCAACCCAGCACAGCAGACAGGTCACCGTCATTTGGCCGTTTTCCGGTAACAGGTGGCACTTGGTCTTCAGGGGAGCCTCTACTTTTCAAAAGGGTTTGAATCCTGAGACATTTGGGGTAAAAAGCTTCACTTTGTGTTTTGATTTCTGTAGAGCCAACCACAAGCTATTTCAAAGCTGTCTTTGAAATAAGCCTGTAACAGTAGGTGTCCTAGATATCAGAGATGAAGTCTCTACTCTTTCCAATGGTGTGAGTTGTGATTGTTTTCAATTACATTTCATTGTACTATGTAATAGATGTGCTATACACACACTATATCTCACACACTTCAACATGTGTGCGTGTGTGTAAGCACGCACATAGTCAGAGGGAAGAATAAAGAATTTATGCTAATGTCTAAATAAAAGAATAGTTATTAGTAAAATAGTTTCCTACTTACACTATACTACTATTTTGAAGGATAATCAGTTATTAATTAATATACTAGACTTAAAGGTGACTCATTTATGTTGAAAGAGGACACGCTTGTCCTCCCTCCTTCTTCTTCCAGCCCAGGAAACACAAAAGATATGTAATTCACATGTACTTGTGACAATTAAACACACTTTAAAAGAATCAATAGGCAGCAATTCTAACCTATGAGGATCATATTGAAACCATTGATCATAGAAATCTAAATAGGTTTCTAAATAATGAAGGGGTTCAGCCATTCCCTGTTTGGGGGAATTTCCTAAGTTTCAAACCGTAGACCTTCCACTCATACACCATGCAAAAACATGGAATTAAATAAAGAGGCCCTGGAATATTGCCTAGAACTTCAAGGATATCATCAGAAACAAAAGCATTCCATTTGATAACCATTGGATTTAACATAACTGACTGATATGGAAGGTTTTAGTTGCCACTTATTCTTTCATATGTGAAGGGGTTCAGCAGAGCAACCACCTAGGAGTGCACACATGTGTTTTCTCCACATATATCCCTTTATGCAAGGCTCATATTTGAGGCTCCCCTAGGAAAGAATCAAAGGCCAAAGGTGGGTGGCCCAGGCTCTTGTTTGGACTAAGAAGCACAGACAACAGCTGCAGCATGTCACTGAGACTGGCTGCTGACAGGGAAAAGCATTGATAATTTCATGAGATTTTATAGATCGGAAACAACAAAACACTCTCCCACTAATTGGTGGCCACCATGGTGGTTATAGTTGGTATGATTGAAATTACTAGTTAAAAATTTTTTAAATTATGTAAAATACATGTAACATAATATTTATCACCTATTTTTAATGTTAATGGCTGATTTGTTTCACTTAGTATAAGGTCCTCAAAGGACCTTAGTATAAGGTCCTCATCCATGTTATAGCATGTGTCATAATTTCCTTCCTTTTTAAAGCTGAACATATACATTCCAGTGTATGTAGACATCATATTTTGTTTATCCATTCGCCCATTAATGGACACCTGGGTTGCTTCCACCTTTTGGCTCTTGCGAATAATGCTGCTATGAACAACAGTGTATTGAATCAGTACTTTTATTGTAACAGTAAAAGGCTCATATTCCATTTTATAACTAACCCACTCTCTGATCCTTCATTAGTCACGTATTTTGTAAAGCTCATAGAATTGTCCTAATTTAGGAAGCCCTTTTGACTGATGATACTCATTAAAATAGCCGAGTAGGGTTAGAAAATCTATGGGCATGGAGCAGAAATAAAGCTGACTGGTCTATAAATTGATGTAAATTTTAATGTTGACCTCCTTAGCACTAACTTCATTGCCCACATCATTCCGGTCAAGACAGAATGGGTATTAGTCAAAAGTTATACCCTTATTGCTATAACAGTCATGGCTAATACTTGCATAGTGCTTAAAATGTCCCAGACACCATTCTTAAGCTATGTACACTATCAGTACAATTGTTTTACAAATGGGAAAATGAGTCAGTATGGCTAAGCACCTTGCCCAGTGTAAGGTATCTGAATGCAGGTTGTTTCACTCCGGAGTTCATGCACTTTACCACAACACTGTGGAGACTGATTGATGATAGATAGATATGTATGTATGGGAGAGTATGTATAATTGTTATTTTTTTGACAACCTGCATGAGAGAAGACATGTTAGAACTCAAAATCAATACTGTTAACAAATGGTGCAACAACGTATGACAGGAAGTATTCTGGTTTCTTAATTGAACATGACTAGTTTGACTCCCAACTCTGCCACCAGCTGTCTGAGAACACTGACCACATTTTTTAATCTCTTGGCTTCAGTTGTCTTACTTTAAAATGGGAATAATATCTACTTAGTTGTGAAAAGTTAAGGAAATAATATCTGTAAAATACATAGCTCGTAGTAGACACTCAATAAATGTTAGTTCTTTTAACCCTTATGGGGTTAGAGTAGAATGTAATCTCAAAAAACAGAAATGTGTTTTCATAAAGGGATATATTGCATAGACACATTCATTACCACTTTATTTTTCTTGTTCAAGGGTACTTAAAAATTGGGTTACCTCCTCTCTCTTTTGCATTCTGCCTAAATCTATTCACAAATACAAGAGACATGCTGTGTTGGTAACCTAATGAATGGTAGGTCCTGGTAAAATCAACCTTGTATTTACTTCCAGTGGAGAACAAACTCCAAATGCCAGGATTAGGGATACAATTAATGGGCTAAACTTGTATGCCTTTTCTCTTTGCTTCAGAATACCATGCCTTTGAGAACTTGTCAGAAGTCAGCACAGGCAGTGCTGTCTCCATCTCGACCCAAGGCCATCATTGTGTAATCATGTCTTGGCAGCCTCATAATCAAAGTCTTGCCTTTTTTGTTTGTTTGGGGTTTTTTTATTTTTATTATAAAAAAGTTGTAACAATTTGATTAATAGAAAACACTATAAGTACACATTATTGGAGGTTGCAGTCTACAGATGGATAAAAACGTTTGATTGAGTTTGAAAAGCAGGAATGGAAGTGTGGATTGTTTTTCTTCATTGCTCTCTCTTGTTTATTTCCTGAGATGACAAAATGCATGGCCAGCATCCAGTGAAGCTGTAGGGAGGCCTGGTGCTTTTCAGAATGGCAGAGTTCACTGGAAAAACTGCCCTTGACTGAAAATGGATGAACTCTTGTGACTGTTAGAATATGGCTGCCTGATCTCTTGTTGTGTGTCGAGGTAGTTTATGCTTTCTGATGTCTTTTCTTGAACAAGCAGGTCCCTTATTGGGAGTGGGTGTATGTCTCCTGCCAACATTTATGTCAGATCATATTTTTCCCTTAGGCCAACCCTGTCTACTACCACTCTTGAACTGTTAGGTTACTGCTATAAAACACTATTCACTGATTTTAAAAGGTATTATAATTGCTAACTGTGTGCATTTTTAAGTCCTCAGGACACTATTCTTAGCTATTCTGTACTGTATAATACTAGAATATGTTCCCATTTCAGAGATGAAGCCAAGCAAGACATAGGGTAATGACCGGTTGAGAGGTTTCCAGTGAATTGTGATTCAAGGTGAGAGTTCACACACCTTGGTCCACTGAACCACATTTCCCATGGTTACATATCTGGGAAACAGCTGCAGTTGAAACCCTGAGAAATAGTCTTAGCAAAGCGAAATATTTTAAAAGAACCCAAATCTCCCTCCCCGCCCCCCCCCCGATATAACAATCTGCTCCATTCCTCATAGCTCCCCACCCCGCTTGGTTTGAGCATGCTGGGACGGCAACTCATTGCAGATCTAAACATCTCTATTTGACAAAAGGTGTTCCTTCCTTTAGGGAGAACCCTGTGGCCCTAACATTCTACTTCTCAGTCTTTGATATTTGGCCAGCATTTTGGGACAAGGATTTTCATAAATAATTTTTAAAAGGGGAAATGTTGCATTAGCTAGATCATTGAACTTGAAGTTCATGAGCCTTGCTCCTATCATTTATAAATAGGGTTAGTTCTTTGTATCTCAAGGTATCACCTCTTTGCTTTTTATCACTGTCATTTTCTTCTATTTTTCCCTTTGGTGTCCTCCTTCTCTCTGTATGTTTCTACCTTGTTCTCTGTTCTCATGTTTATATTTCTCCCTGGGCTATTTTTCTATTTTTTCTCTTTATCCTTCTTTCCTTTGCCCCTATTTACCATTTGCCTTAATTTCAATGAGTATTTATTGGACACACATTTCAGACTAAGAAGGAGGCGAGGTGCTAAAGAGATATAATGAAAGTCTTTGCCCTTCAAGAAAATAAACTCCTCTGTAGAATCTGATGTCTCTCTTTTAATTAACCATAACAGAAAATTGAAATGTTTTTCCTGGCTTTGTCTTATATTCCTCATAGTTAACTGAAAAAGACAGAGAAAATTAAATATGTTATATTTATTCTTGTAAAGAACAAAAAGATAACCTAAGTGAGTTTATTATTTTACCTTTATGTGACATTCGATTGATTCTATGCCTTTTACATCAATGGACCTTGGCTGAAAAAAAGCAAACTTTTCAGCAAACTGAAAAAAAGCAAAAAAAGCAACTTAATCATCTTCATATTATTCTCTTTACTTGTACATGAGACAAATGCTAGGAATATGGGTCAGGGGCTCCAGAGATCCTGTTTTTATCTGCCCCATCAGTAAGCAACGCCATATGGTTGGCTTATTACTGATATATGCAGACAGCTTGTGGGCTTTCACACAGTGAATTGCACGAACCCAGTGGTCCTCAGCCTTGAGCCTGCATCAGAATCGGAATCACCTGCCGGGCTTGTTAAAGCCCCTGTTTCTGTTTCCCACCCCAGAGCTTCTTATGTGGCAAGTCAGGGCGGGGCCTGAGGATGTGCGTCTCTCACAACTCCCCAAGTGAGGCTGATGCTGCTGGTCCTGGGACTGCATCCTGGGAAGCACTGAGGACACTGAACAAATAGCGAAGGGACAGTTTCGGCACCATCTCTACTCACCTATCCTCATTTTTTTGTTCATAACAGTGAACCTTAAAACAAATTATTAAATAAAAATATTGTTGGATAAACTGTTCTTACTTAAATGTTTTTCTACAAGGGAAGAGAACTAAGATTATTCTCGAGAGTCTCGCCCTTCCAGGCGTGGCGTGGATCCAGAGGGCAGAAGGGGCCTTCGTCAGATGCTACCTGGTGTCTGCACGCGTCTCTCCAACTGTGTCATGCGTTGCTGGGGAGGTTTGAGGTCAACTCTGACGATATTGTTTTTCTAAGCCAAGGAGCAAAAACATGAGTGTGACTCAGATTATTAAATGTTGACTTTAAAGGCCTCCTGCTCTCACTGTTTTTATAATTTAAAGAAATCTAATCTCCTCAAACTGCCCTGCTGTGCCTTTCCCTGACTTCATGTTTGTTTGAGCTTTGGATTCAACATTAAGATCATGATCTAAAAGAAAAAGAAAACAGCAACCTCAAAAGCCAGGGTTTCTTTCAGACTCAGCCGAGGCCCGGCCAGCTGTGAGGGTGTGGATGGTCGGCGTGTGTGTGTCTCTGCGGGGGGCCCGTGTGCGAGGGAGCAGTGGGGGGCCCTGGGGCCACCCAACTTACGGAACATACAAATGCTTCATAGCTAAAGAACCCCGATGACCAGCTTGGTACGTGGACTGGGGGACAGGAAAGGATTTTAGAATTTTAAAATTCCTACAAATGATATTTAAATGTTATTTAATACCTTTAAATCTCCAAGATTATTACCTCTCTGATTTCCAGTTCACTCCAGCAATAGTGACCTTTTGGTTCTCAAACGAGAACCGTTTTGATTTTCTGAGACAAACACTAAAATGTTATCATACTTTTCATTGTAACCATACAAAATAATTCATCGCTAATATTAGGAATTTTTCATTTACAAATATCATACTGTCGTTTTCATTTATTCAGCAGACTTAACCCTCAGGCCCCAATGCGGTAACTTAGAGAACAACTTATTTCAACTCCTTTAGTCTTGTCTGTGTGTCCGTTGGTAGTCAGATTTGGTAGAACTGGAAAGATCTGACACGTAAACCTTACTCGGAGAGAGGAGATTTTTAATGTGACAGCCAAAGAATGACAGGAAGGGATGTCCCAGCTCTATTCCTGTGTTGTTTCCCCAATAGGTGAATATAGGAGATCACTTTGTCCATCGTCTTCCTTGATCTTTTCAAAGAACCTAGCTTTTCTGGGACATGGACAGAGACCCCATTGACAACTGAGTTCCCATTTCTGCATTGTTGTGGTTTCACTAAAACCCAGTTCTGCCTTCCCACTCAACAGAGCTAAATAAAGACTCCAGGGAAAATTCTTTTGTTTCGTTCCTCTCTCTACATAGTTTTTCATATACCTAGGCTTTGCGACTTCACTAGTTCTCCTTTGCTGTTATTAAGGACAAATGCTATTGGGGTGGGGTGGAGACAACAGATGATACTGAAAAGGGGACAGAGACAGGATAGAGGATGTCAGATCCAAAGCTCAGAGTTGGGGAAAGAGCTTAGTAGAATAATGTAAAACCCAGAGAAACATGAGAACAGAATATGCTGGATGAACGTATCAGAGACCAGGGCCTGGGTACCACCTCCAGAAAATCTACCCAAAGGCCAGAATGAGGCAGGATTTCCAAAGTCAGAGCCAAAGGAAGACCACTCAGGTGGTTCACAGAGGTGACCCCAGGAGACGGCTGGCACAGAGGCCATGTAGGAAATGCCCCAGTAGCTGTTTTCCCCTGGTTGTGCAGGAGAATCAACTGGAGCTTGGGGGAAATGACCAAGCCTGGAGAAACATTTATCTTCTATAAAGTTCAAAAACAAGCAAAAGTAAATAATAGGTGGTTTAGGTATACATACATTTGCATATACATAATAAAAAATTTTAAAACAAAGACAAAAAATTTCAGGGTAGTGGTTACCTCTGGTGTAGGCAAATGGATGCATTAGACGAGGATCACACAGATGATGAGCTACTTACAACATCTTAGTGCTTAAATCAGGTGGTGGGGTCACAAGTACGTGCTGTATTATTAAAATTAAATTACAAGAAGGACATGCATAGTCAGCGAGGATGCCCACAAATCAAGATTTGAACTTAGTTAATTCTAAGCACCTGAGATCTGATTTAACAATTTACTGATGCCTCACACCCAGTAGGATGGCTACTATCAAAAAAACCCCAGAAAAGCAACAAGTGTTGGTGAGAATATGAAGGAAACAGAACCCCCATGAACTGTTGGTGAGAACGTAGAATGGTGCAGCTGCTGTGGAAAACAGTGTGGCGTTTCCTCAAAAAATTAGACACGGAATTACCAGATGATCTAGCAATACCACGTCTGGATATATATCCAGAAGAACTGAAAGCAGGGTCTTGGAGAGAGATGTGTGCACATTACAGCAGTGTAATTCACAATAACTAAAGCATGGAAGCAACTCGAGTGTGCACTGATGGGTGAATGCATAAACAAAATGCGGTCTATACATACAAAGGAATATTATTAAGCCTTAAAAAGGAAGGAAATTCTGACACGTGCTACAACATGGATGCACCTTAAGGACGTTATGCCTAGTGAAATAAGTCAACCACAGAAGGACAAATACTGTATGATTCCACTTATTTGAGGTGCCTAGAGTAGTCAAATTCATAGAGACGTGGTGAGGCTGGGGGAGGGGGAAATGGGAGTTGTTTAATGGGTACAGAGTTTCTGTTTTGCAAGATGTAAAGAATTCTAGAAATGGATGCACATTATGAATGTATTTAATACCACTGAACTATATATTAAAAATAGTTAAGATGATAAATTTTATGTTAAATCTATTTTACCACAAAAAATTTTTTAAAAATTACTAATGCACAGGGCTTATCCTCCGCTATCCTGATGTAAGGGGTGGGAGGTAAGGCCTGGGCATCAGATCTGTTTGAAACTTCTCTGTTGATCCTGGTATGTGGCCAGGTTTGAGAACTACTCTGGTCTGAGATCACAGAGGAGAGAGTGACTGGTTTCCCAAAGGACAGGAGAAAGTAAGGTCTGGGGAAATGTCACAAAGAAGGTGGGATTTAAGCTGGGCTTGGAAGCGTGAGTGTGATTTTGGCAAATGCACGGGGCATTTCTAGGCAGAGAGAAAAACCACAGCAGGTCTTGAGAGGCACAAGAATTCATGGCATGTTTGGTCAGCGGGGCAGCCTGCAGTACCTGCATGTGGCCACTCCGGAGGGTGGATGGGAACGCACAGGAAAGAAATGAAGTGGGAAGAATGGATTAGGGGCGAATTACGCACAGTCTGAATACTGTGTAAGAAATTTGAATTGTCATGTGGGTAGTGAAAATCAGCAGCCATTTTTACTTAAGAGAGTGATATTTAAAAACATTCTCAGTGTTCTAGAGAAGGAATTTGTGAAATAGCATGGAAGAAAAAGTTCTAAAAGGCAATGGAAAGCAGAGTCTTCGTTAGTGGTTCACCTGATAAACCAGATGAGAAATAATCAGGGTCTGATTTTACAAAGTGGCAGTGAGAATGAGTGATCGGTTTGAGAAACATTGTGCAGGAAGAATTTATGGGACAAGGAAGAAACAGGAATCTGAAGATGGTGTCGATTTTTCTGGCATGATTGACTGGGTGGATGGTGACGTTTTTGACCAAGCTAAGGCATACGGAGAAAAGTCCAATTCGTAGGTGTTGAGTTGGATGTGCCTAGGTTAGGCACCACCAGCAGTGAGTTGCAAACGAGGCTGAAGTTCAGGCAAGAAGTCTGGGCCACAGACACAGATCTGGGAGGACGCAGTGGATGGACAAAACTATGGAAAGGCCCAAGGAGAGTTTTCAGTGAGTGGAGAGAGTTGGCAGTGTGAATCACTAGTGTTTAAAGTGTGGGCAGAGAGGGAGAAATTCACATAAGGAAAAAAAATAGAAGTAGAAAGAGTTATCAGAGAAGAAAAACCGACTTTAAAAATGGACAGCTCGAACTACAATGAATATAACCTAAACATTTGTACCCCCATAATATGTTGAAATAATAATAAAAAAATGGACAGCTAAGGAACTCAGGAGGAAAGCTGCCAAGAAGGAAGAAATCAACAAGCAAAGAGGCTTGGCCTCATTAGCAGGCTACTGAGGGATCCATAGGAACAGTCTAGAAGGACTCTTAGGCTAAGGAGATGATTTGGCTTCCTTTGTTTCAGGAGGAGTGAAAGTTAAGTGAGTAGGAATGTGAATGGGACTTTCCAATGAGAGAGGCAGTCAAAGACACAGGATCAGAAGGAGTCAGGAACCCAAGGAGGCAGTAGAGGATGGGGAGTGAACACAAGTGGTTCTCTGTATAACTATTTTAAAACACACAGGAAAAGAAAAGGATTAAAATATGCAAAGTTGAATGATGGCTGAACTGTTAAGAAGTTGGTTAGGTAATGTGAGATATTTTTCTTTCTTAAATTTTTCTATGCTGTTGTTTATAATATTTTTGTAATTCTTTTATGTCACTTTTATATTGGAAGATGAAGTTTACTTTTAAGAGTCACATGAAGGGTTAACCCTAAAAAAGAGTAGACACCTCTTCTGAGTAGGAAGAAAGATGTTAAGAATATCTACAGCTACAGAGGATGTAGGGGATGGAGGGAAGAGAATTTAGGAAGTTCATCCCAGGTGGGCCCTAGGGAGCTTCTCCTGTCCTCCTAGGTAGAACTGATGTCTCCCCACCGCCACCCTCGCCCTGCACATCTATCCATTGAATCCACCTACAAAGGCTGACTACCTTTGTCTTGTCTGTCTACCTCTACCAAGCTATAAACCCATCCAGGGCAGAGATGTTGCCTTACTTGTGTTTATATTGCAAGAACTTAGCACAATTCCTGCTTCACGGTGGATGCTCAATAAATTCTTGTTAAAAATCCAAGCCTTTTCTTGGGGGAAGAAGAAATTTGATCATTTTCTGAAAGTGAGAGGGCAAGAACTTGAGAAAAGGAGTTAAGTTCTGAAACAAGCATGGTGGAAAATGGGCAGGTGGCAGCCGAAGTAAGGATCCAAACAAATATTTTGGGGTAAAAATCTACACTAGCAGAGACAGGGATGTTTTACCACACTAGCTTAAGAGCAGCATTAGCAGCAATAGGTAATTGACGGAGACATGCTCTTATAGAGAAAGAATACAAGTTGAGGCCTTCAAAGAGATTTGATTGTTACCAAGTACGTCTCCTAAGACTGCCGCTAAGATGCCGATAATTGCAGAGCCCTGAAGTCAGAGCACCTACAGCCCTCTCTCAGCCTAAGAGGTATTTGAGTGTGTCAAAGAACGTGATGCATGTGCTACGTCCACTTGCCAGTCACCTGGCACAGGAACAATCAGAAAATCCCCTCTGCTGGGAGAAGGTCACGGTCCAAGATTACAGGTAAACCAAGGGTCAGAGGCACATGGCTCTCAAGGATGCCAACTGGCTCTGCTGTATTGGATGATTCCTCACATTCCCTCAGCCAAGTCTCCTGTTTTGTAACAGTTCAGTCAAGGGTTTTACTGGAGTAGACAAGCATGAAATGAATTTTCCAGAGAAGTTTCCGAAGTGGGGGGAAGTTCATGGCTCAAAGGCACTGGGGTAATGAAACGAAACTGCAAGCTTCTGTTTCTCTTTAGAAAGAGAGTGTTCCAGTTTTAAAAATCTGAATCTAAAACTTGAGCTGTATTTTCAACTGTCAGCCCACCTTTACTCTCTAACTCTGGTGTTGCAAGTTTATTCTATGCTGCTTTTAACTCACCCAAGTGGGTTACCCTGGTTCCACTCAGCACTGGGAAGTTGCCTACGGCAGGCACGGGCTGGCCTCCCTTTGCTCTTGAGGACTTCTGTTTGCAATGACTCTCCAGCCCAGGGTCACAGCTGCCCAAATGAACGCACTGAGAGCAAACTTAGTGAAGGGCACGCCTGCCTCAACCAGCTAGTAATTGCTCAATATCAGTCTTTATTAGATTTTTGTTTATTATCAGAAACTTATCTTTCACTTACGTAAAACTCAAATACTTAGTTTCAAGGCTGAAAAATGAAAGCTAAAGCAAAACTGGTCAATCCATTTTCCTTTTGGTCTTATCTACTCAATACTTGTCTTTGATATACAAATATACACAAACCAATGTTAGGCTCCCAGACCTAGGAGAAAAAAGTAAAATTAAAAAAAATAAAAATTTACAAAACAAACAAATGAAAACACTTTATGCATCCTAACCTATCACTCATTCAATCTGCTGGTTCTTAACCTTGCTTCTAATGTCTGACGTTGAGTAGCTTATTTAGTAAGTCACTAAAGACTCAATTATATCTAAATTGAAAGAATGATATCTATTTGGAGGAGTTATTATGAGAATTAAGTAAAATATTGCATATAATGTACAGAGCTTACAATATTGATAAATGTCTGTTTCTGTTCTTTTCACACTGCCTCTTGGAATTATTCCTTTATCTCTATTACAATAACCATCATCAGAATGCAGATACTTAATTTATTACATCTTACATCCTTATTGCAAAAAAAATGGCATTGAGGAAAGACTCCAAGCTTACGTCCTTGCAACCAGCCTGACGCCAATAAGCAGTTCCCTTCTAAAATGTCACCCCCTCAATATCGCCCTTGCTTGAGCTTCCCAGTAGCCTCTTGCTGTCTGCCCAGGCGGCAACCGCAGTTCAAAGCCCACCATAGCTTCATTCCATTCCATTTCTATGACTATTCTAAATGTCCCCTGTTTCAGTCAGAGTACCTGTTTGAACCCTTTTTTCTAGAGACAGGGAAGTCTAACTTAGTTTTCCTGGATTCTCTTTGTTTTGTGGGTGTCTCTCTTCCCTCCCGTCCCTCACTGAGCACGTCTTTCTCTCTCTATCAAAATTCGTCTGAGTCCAGCAAGATTTAGCTGCAGGCCAGCCCCTTCCAGGAAGAGCCCCGGCTTTTCCAGTCCACACTGAGCTTACTCTCTCTGTGAGCTCTGATTGCCCCTGTAGTCCTAATCATGCTTTCATGGCTGAAGCACGTTGCAATGTATGGAAACCCAAAGGAAATGGTTAGTAAACACTAACTATTACTTTCTTGATTACACAGCTCAAGAGATTGAGCTAGAGCACTTAATCGAGCTGAGACATGGCACCTCTTGAACAAACTATATTCCTTTCTCTTGTTCTTTTTTCTGTTTTCCTTTTTGTCTTCCAATAAAAGAACGTTTTACATGGGATCTTTTTATCTTGATCAGCAAGTTTAATATTTAACTTGTCTTTTTTTTTCTAAGACATGTTAGAGGCACTTTTCTGTTTTCTAGAGAGTTAAATATGCTACCTTTTAAAAGTTTTTAAACATATTTTCATTTGCATTTTTATAATCTATTTATTTTAGATCCTTTGCTTTCAATTTAAGAAATAAAAAAGAATGTCAGTACTCCATCCTGAAATAGGAGTGGATATTATAGAAAATTTTGTCTATTATTTCTCCTTGGATATGTATTTCTCAGTTACTTTGCTAGTAACCTGACCCTCTTAGCTTCACCATCAGCTTCGGCAGCATTTTCTCAAGTCAGGATTTAGGATTGCTGAGTTGTATGTTTGAAGCAACACACCTGTTAGGTGCAACTTTGTTTTAATTTTTCTTTAGAATTATAAAATAATATTTTTAAAGATACAATGTGCCACAAAGCACAGATGATTTAGTATCCATTTATATTATGAGCTCATAGCATTACATCAGTTTATAGATACAATTTCATATCCCAAGACATTGTAGCAATAAATTCCATATCAGTATCTTTATTTTGTAATTCTCGAGAATAAGAATAGTTAGCATCACATAGTCTTGAGACCAAAGTATTTGAAATAAACAAAAATATTAATTTTGTAGCATTTCTAGAATTTCAATAACTGAAAATTACATCCAAGCAATAGATTCCATAGTTATGACTACATTCTAAATTCAGGTAAAATAAAATTTAGAAAAGGGACAGAAAAGTAGAAAAGTTTTGTTAATATTTGCTAGTGAAAGTCTAACTGCTTGCATAAGTTAGTCTTCAATTATTTGCCATCATTAAGGTATATACTGCTTAACAGCTAAGATTTAAAAGGAAAGATCTCCCTCTAATCTATGTCCTCCCTCTAAATTCTATGTCCTTTTTGAACATGTTTAAATTGAAAATGAAACATGTTCCTTCCACTAATGCTAAGGGTCAGATATTTTACCAAGGAGTAGATTGTCAGGCAATCAAGGAAAAACAAATGGCTTGAATAATCTAAAAACGGATTCATTCATTCAGCAAATGTTTATTGGACATCTGCAGTGAACAGGCACTGTCCCAGGCAGCAGTGATGCAGCTATGAACAAGACCAAGCAAGTCCCTGCTCTCACGGAGCTCTCATTCTTTTGGAAGCTGAATGACAATAAACACAATAAACGGGAAAACAAATAGGCCTATAATTACAACCAGTGGTAGGAGCTTAAATTGGAACGACTAGGCATGGTGACAAGAGGCTTCACTTCCTCTGAAAGAGCCCTCAGGGAAGTTTGCTCTAAGGGGCTAGCAGTGGCATGTAAACTAAGACCTGACAAATAAGAAGGAACCAGTTATGCAAAGGGACAGGGGAAAGCATATCCAAGGACTCCAAGGTGGCAAGCGTCATGGCATATGAGAGGACCAAAAAGACAGCCAAATGGCTGGGATGTAGGGAGAGAGGAAGAAAATGGTACAAAGTGAAAAGGAGTTCAACAGGGGCCAACTCAACTTAAATCTTATAAATTGCAGGAAAGTGGTGCATTTTATTCTAAGTGCTTTTGGAAAGGAAATACCTGGATGATTTCAAACAGTGAAATGATACCATCTGATTTATAGTTTTAAAACCTCCCTTCATTTGCTGTGTGGGAATGGATTTTAGGGGGAACAATGAAGCAGGGAGACATACAGGGGCAATTACGATCATCCAAAAAAGGGACGATGGTGGTTTAGATTAGCATGACAGCAGTGGAGATGGGGTGAGGCAGACGGATTTGAAGTATGTTTTGAACATAGAGCCACCAGGCTCACTTATGCATAAGACAAGAGAAATCAAGACTTGAGTTCCTGGATGGGTAGTGGATTCTGTTATCTGAGACTGAAAGGACTAGGGGAGGGGCAGGTGGGAAGGCAGGAGAAAATTAATTTTGTACTTGTGTTACTGATTAGTGAGCCAAGTGGAGAAGCTCAATAGAATAGCTGGGTATCTAAGTCTGGAGCACAGCAGACAGGTCAGGGATGAAAACAAGAGTCTGAGAGTCTGCAGCATGTCAATGACTGCTCAAACCTTAGGACAAGATTATTTCCCTAGGGAGAAAATGTAGGTAGAGAAGTTGGCCTAGAACAATGTCCTGCGGGTTCTCCAACATATTAGAGGTTAAGTTGAAGAGAGATTACAGCAGAGAAGACATAAAAAACTACCAGAGAGGTATGAGCAAAAACAGACAAATATAGAGGAAAAGAAATGGGAGGTTTCAATGAAAAAAAAAAAGTGGTTCAGGGTGCTGAGAGACAGAGGGAGGGACTGGGTAAGAGGAGGACTTGCAGAGGGTGACTGGACTTGACAACATGGCAGTTACTCAGGACACAGATGAGAATATTTTAGGAAGAGTCCTGGGGACCGAAACCCTATCACAGTAAGGAAGTGGACACAAAGCCCATAAATGACTCTGTGGAGAATTTTGCTAGAAAAGAGAGAAGAGCAATAAGACAGCAGCTAGAAGAAGATGTAGGTCAAAGGAGGGGCTTCGTTTGTTTGAGTGTTTTGTTTTAACATGAGAGACTGTGGAGCATATTATTAGTAATACACTTGAAAGCAGTGACCTTGTCAGGCTGTCAGCCTGGTGATGCAGGAAGGTGTGTAATTACAGACACAGGACAGCGGCAATAACAGAGTTGATCACACGACCCAAGTGGAAGCAGGAACTGTGAAACCTAGGGGAGGTCCAAGCTTGACACCTGTATTCTAAAACACATCTTTTGACTTCTGTAATGAAAATATAAAATTTGAATACATGTGCTACAATATGTTTCCTAAAATTCCTAAAATTACAAAGCAATGGTCTTCAACACATATTCACAACTTCATAGCTTCCATATCTATTTCTCCTACAGATTATTTGTAGCAGCTCTTAAGCAAGAAGAGGTAAGAATTTAAAACTTGTGGCAGCTTTACAAAGCTTAATCCAGCATAAAGGAAGAAGCACATTCCCAGCACCCCAGACCCTCACTCACCTTGAGAAATGTCTGAAAGTAAAAGAATTTTTGTCCCTGAAATGAAATAGCTCTATGTTTAGCAAATGATTAAATGTAAATTCAATTAACTAAGGAGACACAGAAATCCACAAAAAATAGTCAATAAAATGCATTACATTTTTAGAACAATTATTGAATAGCTTCTGACATATGGATAGTGTACTTTTAAAATCATGATTGTACCATGAAAATAAGAGCAAGACTTGGATCCAAGAGGACTCCACTGAGCCATCAGGACAACATATAAAAAAATGCATTGTATGGGGACCAAAGGATGTACAGGAAATTGCACATTTTTGCTACAATTTTGGTATAGGGAGTATGAAATGTGGCACTTTCTTGAAGCATAATTAAGAGGTCAAAATGAATTCAAAGGTTAGACACTACTACAAAAACAAATGGTAAGTAGTCAAACTAGTAAGTTTCCAATTCCCATCTCTGATCTCTCACCAACCTTCTGTCACCACCAGACTCTCCCTGTTCTCAACCTTATGATCTGAACTCCCACTTTCTAATCTAAGGCCTTTGTCTCCACCCATTTCCCAAAGACCAATGCATGGGGTGAGGGGGACTAGATAGATACAGAATTTAAAGACTGCCTCAAACTTCTAATCCTGGGCAAATGAGTTCACTCTGATGGCTGGCAAAATAAAGGGGTTACTTAGATAAAGTCTGAGTTCCTATCCATTTTTAAAGATTTATCATTTTACAGGTTTTGCGTGGTGACATTGAAGATGTCAAGTTTGTGATTTAAGATGGACTGTTGAATTCCATGTTAATGCATCATTACACTTAATTAGGAGGTTTTATACATTTCAAATAAGAGCTTAAGATGTTTGTGTTGTTTCAACTGAAAAGTTCAATAATACCCAGGTAGGAGAGGTGACAAATTCTAAGACCCACATATAATTGATTTTTTAACTAGATAACATGCTAATAACAAATTTAATTAAAAATTAGTTCATTCTTTCCCCCTTAGCTTTTTTCATCTATCTTTGCCATTTGTATACAGGTGAAAGCCACTCAAAAAGAAATAAGGTAAGGAAAGAAGGAAAGAGAGTGGGAAGGAGAACCAAAGAAAGAAGAAAGGAGAGAGGGAGGGAAGCTTTTCCCCAGCAGTAAGATAAAGTTTGTTAGTGATCGCAACAAGTTTAAAATCTCAAAAATTAGGATTACCTTTAATGAGCTGCTCTCTTCGTAGAAATGATTAATCAATATTCTGCATGTGGTTATCAGATGAAACTGATATTAATGAATTTCAAGGCCTCTCAGCGTTTGCATGGTCCCCTACAGATTAAGAAGCAGTAGCCCAGCCATGGTACCCCAAAGGGAAAGGCATCTGTATGAAGTGCTTTAGCATGTTGACAGCCTGAAACTTAGGTTTTAAGGGCCTCTTTGCTTCTAAAAGTTTATCTTTCTCAGAGGTCAGGATAAAATTCTAGCAACATCAACAAACATGACACTTGTTATTTTGCTGGATAATACGGTGTTCCAGTGACTATGGCTGTGAAATAAGTTACTCCAAAACTTAGTAGCATAAAGCAACCACTTATTATGTTCTTGGACTCTGTTAGGAATGTGTACAGAACACAGTGGGGACAGCTTGTCTCTGCTCCGTGATGGCTCGGGCCTCAGCTGGAATTATCTGAAGGCTCCTTCATGCCCTTGTCTGGAGGTTGAGTGTAGCTGTTGGCCAAGAATCCAGCTGGTTTTGTCAACTCAGATACCTCTACTTGCACCTGGGTTTCAAAGGTGAATGTATTGGGAGTGAAACAGAGAGGGAAAGAGGAAGGAACGGGAGAGGGGGAGGGCAAGGGAAGGGCAAAGAGAGAAGGAGAGGGAGAACCAAGGGAGAAACTGTATTACCTTTTATGACCTTGTCTTGGAAGTCACTTAGTTTTGCTTCTAGGGTATTCTGTTTATTAGCAGTCAGTCAGTCACTAAATCCTGTCCATATTCTAGAGGAGGATTTAGACTCTTACCTCTCAGTGGAGGAGAGTTGACATCACATTGTAAGTAAAGCATGTGGGATGGGATATGGTTTTCTGTGGAAATATTTGAAAAACACAATCTGCCAAAAATAGATAACTCCATATTTAAACTGGCTTATGGGCTTGTCCTTAGGTACATCTAGACACTGCTCCTAGTATCCTCCATCTGCCTAGTATAGTGAAAGATGTTTTGTTTTTTCTGTTTCTCAGGGAAGAAGGGACAGATTCTTGTGACCTAAAAGAGTCTGAGCCTGGAGTTAACACTTCAACTCTTACCGTGGAAATGGCTATATGAAAATCTGTAGGAAATGTATAGGAAATTTTAACGGATTGTTTGAGTGTGAGGCTATTTGGGAAGATCAAGAAACAGTGATGTTTTTGTAAAATGCCCGAAAAATATTTTTATTATTCTAGGACTTTATTCAGAAGTCTCAATATTACATTTTAATGTATAGACATGTATACTGATTTAGTGATATAAATATGTATAGCTCTAAGCTGGCTTTCAGTGCACAGTTCTCAGTACCTAGGAAATCTGAGAAACACATTATTGCTCATGCAAAATTAAATTTCATAAGACAGCAAAGAATATACCAAGGTTTAATCAATAAGATAATGTTATGGGTCCAATTGTGTACCCCCTAAAAATATGTTGAAGTTCTAAGTCCCAGTACGACAGAATGTGGATCTTACTTAAAAATACAGACATTACAGTCACAATTAGTTACAAGATCACATTGAATTAGGGTGGGTTCTTAATCCAGTGTGACTGTGTCCTTATAAAATGACAGAAACACAGAAGGAACATGGCCATGTGAAGATACAGACACACAAATAGAACATCATGTAAAGATGGAGACAAAGATTGAAGTGATATATCTACAAGTCAAAGAAGACCTAGGACTACCATGGACCGGAAGAAACAAAGAAGAATTCTTCCCTACAGGCTTTGGGGTGTGGGGCATAGCCCTGCCAATGCCTTGATATTGGACTTCCAGCCTCCAGAACTGTGAGACAATAAGTTTCTATTGTTTTAAGCCACCCAGTCTGCGGTACTTTGTTATAATAGCCCTAGAAAATGAATAGAGGTAGAAAGTAATCTCTTTGTTTCTTCTTATGATAAAACAGATTAATAGATTTCTAGCTCCCTTGAGGTCTGGGCTTTTAAAAGAGAGATTTCTTATATCTTATGAGAATCATGATATTGTCATTTAATGTTTGGCTTCCTACTTCTGTGACAGGCTTATGTTTCTTCCTCCCATTGCAATAAATATTAAGTTCCTCCAAGGCACCCTATTTGCATTTGAGGAAGCTATATCACTGCTTTTTCCCTCATGAAATCTTCTGCAATCTTTCCAACAGGAAGTTTCCTAAACTGCCATAGCACCATATCTGTGCCTCGTGTGGCAATTTTTTCCTCATTCTTCCTTATATGTCTGTGGTTATCTACATGAATGCCATCTTCCTTAGTGGGTAAAGCACTGGATGGAAGGGTTGTGGCTTTTAGGTCTTAGTACAGTATTTCCCATTGCACTTAAGACAGCACCTTGTATTTAATAAATGTTGAATAAATATTTAAATATTGGCTGAAAAGTTTTATGAGAGTTTATGCCATGAAGGTGTCCCAGAGCAAACTTACAAGTGTGTTTGGATTGGAAGATAACGATCGAGCTCTTTGCTACCACTCATTTCTTGGCTAGGCCTCAGGGGTGCTGCTCACCATATACTCCGAGTGTATGAACCTCCCTAGAGCTTTGCAATGGTGCACCCCTTTACCACCTAAACCTTTCATTATGGCAGGGTTACATCCTTCACTGCACACTCTTAAAGTACGAGGCTCACAAAAAGTGCTTAACAGAATGATTAAGGTCTGCTATGTGCCAGATGTCTCAGGTTCTATGTTGCCCACTCAGATCTCCCTTCAAAAGAACTTACTACAGGGGGCAGAGCCTCAGTTGCTGTTTTGGACACCCCACAGCATTCATGGCAGGCCACAGTTCTAGACTGCTCCCAGCCAGTGACTCAGCAACATGGGCAGACTAAACCAGGCCACTCATGCTCCATGCCAGTTTCCTTCATCCATCCAACTCCTCACCCATTGGCCTGGCCAAGATGCCCTCAGACCTGTGTGGTGTTGGAGGCTCTTCCCACCCAGTCCTTCCTTCCCTCTCTCCTCTCTCAGATTTCACACCTGCACCTCAGTCTGAAAGCTTTCCCTGCCCACTCCTCCTGCTTCTGGCCCTTTTATCTTCCACAGGTGTTGCTCCCAATAAATCTCACGTATGTCTAATCTCACCTTGGCGTTTGCTTCTCAAAAGACACAGGTTCAACTCTAGCTCATTTATTTGTAATTTCAAGGTGTGACTCTGGGAAAATAATTCAAACTCTTTTTGGGGGTGGGGAGGGTCTCAGTTTCTTCATTTGAAAAAAGAGGAAAATGATAGCATTTACTTCACATGGCTGTTTGAAGGATGAACTTATGTGCAAAGCATTTAGAACAGTGCCATGTAGGGAACACACTGTGTTAGCAATCATAAATGACTCAGTGAGTGACCTGGAAAGGTATTTGACCAATGTGTGATGATTGCTAAATCCCTGTTAGGAGCAAAGCATCATTATTAATTCAATTACCAACAAAAAGTATTCTCGACTCTGTGTTATGTGGATGACATTAATTCTCTACTCCGCTTGATGGATATTGCTACATTCTTAATCTCCAGATTGACCTGTGGAACAGCACTCTGAAGTTATTCTGGGATAATTCTAAACATTCCATTATTTTTTAAAAAGAAAGAAATTATATTAGTTAAAATCAAATCTCTTATTTCAGCCTATATTTACTTGTTCTTATTTCTTTCCCTTTGGTGAAAAAGAAGAATTGCTCTCGTCCTGTTTATGACAGTTAGGAAAAGTATGTCTCTACTCATTCTCCTTTTCTCTAGACTAAACAATCCCAGTTCTCTTCTTGCTTTCTTTTTGATCTTCATTTCCAAATTATTTATCACTTATGCTTGCTTTCCCTGAATGCTCTCCAGAGTTCCAAAATGTTGAGCCATGCACTGAAGAAAGTTCTCCAAAAGTGGTGTAAGTGATTGCAAATAGAAGCAACAGAACTTTGCCTGTCTTTTCCTCAAGGCCTGTAATTAATAAAAACTCAAGGAAGGCAGTTTCTTCCTTTAATTTATAACTTCACTTTATTGGGCAGAAAGCCATAGATTAATAAAGAATTAGGCAGAGGAGACTGTTTTTGTGTCTGGGTATAGGTAGTATCAATGAAATTCAGTATGAAGAGTCCCTATTCTTAATTGTAAAAAAAATGCATTTGTTTATTATTTTTAATAGCTAATTCAAAAGGTTTAATATTATATTTAATTAATATATCACCTGCTGGTAACCATATAACTGAGAAAAATTTTCAGGGGCCAGACTTAAAGTAAAACATGCTCTAAAGATTTGTTTAAAAGGAAAAACAATAAAGAACCCATCAATTACACCTAGCATTTTGTTTCATAATGCATTCTTTCTGGCAGTGAAACAATTTCATGGTGCCAACATAAAAGCCTTGATTAGATCATTTTGTTTTGAAGCCTATTTTTAAGCGAGCACTACCTTTGTGTTATTGTTCCTTGTGAATCAGACCTGTGTTTATTTTTTCTCCAGTTACTAAGAGTGAATGTAAATCACAGTTTTCACAGCCACCAGAGTTCTGGGTTGTGGCATTCGCAAACAGAATAATCACAGATAATACATGCAGACTGGATTGGTGGTCTCTGTTGCATATGTTGCTATCCGTGACAGGTAGAGTCTAGGTCACAAGCTACCAGGCTCACAACACAGTGCCTGGCCTTGTGTCAATCGCATGAATCCATGGAAACAAAGTGGAGAAGCTTGAATTTCATCCGTAGAGTCATGGAGAACATCATGGGTTTTCTGAGACTGGCTAAAATAGTCTCTAGGCATTTTCCCCTTTCTTTTTGACATCAGGATTATCCAGAGATACTTCCCAACACAGTAAGCTCAGTTAGCCATGCTTCATTCAGAATCAAAAGCTTGGCCTTATCTCTAAGTAAAATAAATGGAAGTCAACCACTCAAAGAGGGAAATCAGAGACTTAGGACACCCTAGGAAATGACAACAACAAGAGTACAGCAGGGGACAGGAAAGCCACAAGACAATGAGTCTTAAGGCTTCCTACACCTCACAGAGCTGTGCTTTTAAAAGCTTGTTATTTGAAACTAACAGAGGATTGAGAGAAAATTAGTTTGACATTCTGAGGCTCTAGTGTTAAAAATAAAAACAAAAAAACTAAAAAGAACATGTGCTCTGAGAAAACAACAGAAACGAAAACTAAAATTAAAAATTTAATTATAAATACTTACACACATACATCCCTCTCATGAACTTCCCAGCTGTCCTGGATCGCTCTCATCAAAGGAGGCTCTGGAAGAGAATCAACAAATCAGAGATGTAAACACCAAAGGAAAGAATAAGGCCTTCTTGGTTAAGTTTAGGACCATTAGTCCAACTTGATTTCACATACTTAAAAATCATGCTGAATTCATGTTGGAATGTCTGCAACCAGTCATTTTCCCCAGTTAGGAACAAAGCTAGGAATTGGAATAAGAATGCAAAGCAACCAAAAGTCATTTAGAATAAGGTAACCTAAGAATCATAGGATTTTATAAGAATCTATGGAGTCAGAGAATCATTTTCCCATCCATCCCATTCACATGATTGACTAGATTCCAACTCTATCTTTGTTCTTCCTATTATTGGTCTCTCTCCTTTCTGGAAACCTATCTAAGTCAAATTCAGGGGTGTGGAAGGTGGGCTGAGAATGAGGACCCTTGAGGCTTGAACTTAGCACTGATACAAGCTGTGTGATTCTGAACTCAGATTCTTCCAGAGTAAAACGAAAGGCCTAAGTCTTTCACTAAACTAGATGGTCCCTGTCTCCTAAGGCTTCCATAGCAAAGTAATACACAGTGGGAGGTTTAAACAACAGGAATTTATTTTCTCACAGTTCTGGAGGCTGGAAGTCCAAGATCAAGGCTCTGGAAGGGTTGGTTTCTTCTGAGACTTCTGTCCTTGGCTTGTAGATGGCCGTCCTTTCCCTGTATCCTCACAGGGTCTTTCCTCTGCGTGTGTCTCTGTCCTGATCTCTTCTTCTTATGAGGACAGTCAGTCATATTGGATTTGGATTTACCCATATGACCCTATTTCCAAATTCAGTCACATTCTGAGGTATTGAGGGTTAGGGCTTCAACATATTAGTATAAATTTTGGAGAAGACACAATTCAGACCATAACAGCCTCCAAGATATATTTCATTTCCAGAGTTCTCAAATTGTTTTTCTCTTTTAAGTACTGATTTTTATTATTTATCTTCCCAATCCTAACAGGAAAGATTTAGCTTATTTGTTATTTTTAGGAAAAAACCTGCAAAGGACTGAGGTTGTAATTTTTAGCTGTGGTAACCTTGGTCCCTTTAAGTTAAAGCTATGCCATAGGGAAGAGGGCAATGTTCCAGAGAATCTGTGGGTAAATACAAATTTTCTGTAATTTTTCTAAAGATGAGACCGTTGAGACTGTGGCCATTGGAGACTCTTCCTTAAAGACCTGGAACCCTGAGAATTTTCAAGGATTACTTTTTTCAAGGACGTCAATACTTCCACCTTAATCTGTCTTTAAGACTAATGACTAATCCCATGTGCTGGCTATGTTCTTTCAGATTGCAAGGAACAGAATTGTGCTTGGATTCCTTTAAATCATTTGTTGTGTTGTTCTGTTTTTATCGTAAGGATGCAAGGGAAGGGAAGGGAGACCGGCTCTCAGCCACTCCTGGCAAGGCATGGTACAGAATGAAACATCGTTCAAGATATCATGAAACTCCAAGGATCTGGTCATTTTGTTTCCTCAAGGAAGAAACATTGTTCTCTGCTCCAGGTGACTTCAGGAGACAAAGTGATCTGCCCTTTCTGTCCTTGCCTCACTTCTCCTGCATCTCTCTGGTGTCTTTGAGTTCACATGGAAGATGAGGGCCCTGAACAGTCAGCAGCCTTGGTTGGACAGAGCTCTTCTACAAGCCACTCCCTTGGCCACCAGTGATGGCTAATCCTGTCAGTTGTCTACCTCTGGTCCTATCAATCTGGTGATGAGGCCACTTGGTTCTAAGTAGGGTGACCAACAACCAAGGACTTCCTTTGAAAGGATACGGGGTGTTTTCAGTACTCTAAGATTTCACAGAAGCAGAATATATAAGTCAGCAGGCACCTCACTAAGTATTCCAAGTGTATTCCACCCCTTTCCTTCCATTTACCAAGAAGCTACTGAGTCATTTGTATCCATTGCCTTCAGTTTCACACCTTCATTTCTTACTATACTAAATCCCCAAATCTTGGCACTCTGACTTCTGACACCACCTTCTTTTTCTTAACTCTAACTGAAATTAACTCCCAAATTTAATGTCCACTTGTCTTTCCCTCCTTGAACTTGCTTCTGTGCTTCTGTGTTAAAAATCATTGATTGTCCAACTCTACTTGCGAGTCGCCTACCTTGGCTTCTAGGAATGCATTATCTTGGGGATGGGGTGCAGACAGGGGCAGGGGTGTGGGTGGGGGGTGGACAGCAAAGTGTAGGGAAAACCTTTGCATCAATGAACTTGGACGCGAGCCTTAATTCTTCCCAGAACTCAATATCTGCGTTGCATTGTGCTTGTTAAGTCTGGTCCTTTCAATACGATTTATTTTGTACAATTACTGTATTTGTGATTACTGAGTAATGGGGAAGAATTCCAGATAACACCATGAGTTGGGCTTAGATGAATAAGAGCATAAATGTGCAGATGCACAAACCTTACTTCTTATACCCAAGGAGATGCCAAGATCTGTTGATTCAACGTGCATAATGTCTTCCAGATTTATTCCTCTTCTTCATTCCCACTACCCTGGTAGAACTCCTTGCTACCTTAGATGTGGCCTAGTGATTAATGAGCTGAGTTCTGAGCAGCTCTTGGCACTTCCAGGGAGATTCAGCAGGGACTTCAGTGAGTGGGAAGGCGGGAAATTGTTGAGTCCCCTTGGCAAGGTCCATTCCTGCTTCTTCATTTTAACAAGGTCAGTTCCACTTTTATCTGTCTTTTGTGGATTTTTTTTTAATTTGAAGAAAACAACATTGACCTAGATAGTGATTCTGCCTCATCTTTCATTTCTCTACTTCTAGAGTGCCCTCCCTACAATCCACCTTAGCGTCAGCTTTCAGATTATTTATCCCAAAGCACATTTCTGATCATGTCATATTCCATTACCTGGAAATGCACTTCCCAATATAGTAGCCATTGGCCATACACAATTTATGTCATATGACATATGTAAATTAGTTAAAATAAATTAAATTAAAAATTCAGGTCCTTAGTTGCACTAGCCACATTTCAAGTGCTCAATAGCCACATGTATCTAGTGGCTGCCATATTGCACAGCTCATTATTTACAACATTTCCATCACTGTGGCCCTTTCTATTGGGCAGAGCTGGCCTACATAACTAGATAAAAATTTCTTATTTTGGCTTTAGGACTTAAACCTATCCTTGCTGGGCTCCTCTGCTGCTCTTTTCCTTCATGTGATGCTCCTGTAAGACTGAACTCTTTTCAAACATAGCTACTCATTTCCTGCCCTCAGGCCTCTGCTTACCCAGCTCCCTGTAGAGTATCCTTTGCTCCAACATTGCACACCCAAAACCTATTCCCCATTTAAGGACTCTCCTCCGTGAAGTCCTTTCTAATTTTCCAACTCAAAGGAATTCTGTCTTCCTGTGAACTTTCACAGGATTTTAGATGAAGCACTCTAATGTCTACCACATTTATTCTAGAATTGTAACTATCTGTGCATATGTTTTAGCTCTTGACTTGCTAGGGGTTCCTCTAGAAGCTGATTCTGAGACAAGGAATCTTCTGAGACTGGGATTTAAATGTGAGTCATGTAGTGAGAGGTAATTCCAGGAATCACCAATAAGGAAGGGAGTTAGCAATATTGAAAGATAAGAAAATCAATCAAAGATGCATTATCAATTCAGTTGCTGCTGTGGAGGACCAGAGCTCAACCCCACTGGAGTGCATGTTGAACACAGTTATCCCAACCAAGGTCAACGAGGCTGGGGTATTTATTCACCAAAGCCTTGCCAATTTTTTATTGGAGGGCTGCTTCCAGGGAAAATAATTCTTGGGCATTTCCATTTTGTCCTACATTCAAGCGAAGCACACTTGGCCAGAAAAGAAAATACCTCCAGCTGAGAGTTGCAGATACTCACAGCAAGGAGCCTTTTTTGTACAGCAGTGGATGCTGCGTGGTATGAGCAGGCTGCCAGCTGCATCTGCTACTGCACCCAGCAAACTGTAAAGTGGGCCTTTGAGGCCTCAGGCCATCTGAGTCATTTACATGTGTCCTCCTCAGTGACCTAACATAGGTAATCAGCAAATGGTTGTTCAGTGGATGAATACTTTATCCCAAGGTTATTAGGTACTAGAGAAGAATTCTTAATGGAATCCAGTGGTTTGGATGCCTAAAGTCACTCACTGCCAAGGGCGATAATCTCTGAATAGACCCATACTTAGGGTTTTCTGTTGACTTTGATGTTCAATACTTACGGACCAAATTGTACAAGTAGGGGAATCTACTTAACCAGACTTTACAGGAGCTTTGGGATTGCTTCAGAAGCTTCTCTGGGCCAAGGCGGTTTCATCTAGAGAGGAATACTTGGTGGAACCTGTACTGTGGCATGTGCTTCTAGCCCTGATGATGCCTTTGTCACAGACACCAAAGGACAAGACTTCCATTTGGGCAATGATTTGGTAGAATTGGTCCTCTGTGTCAGTCAAGAGAGGTAAGGGAACAGTGTAAGCCTTAAGAACCCAGCAGGAAAGAGGGTTCATTTGCATGACATATGTGTATATATGTGTGTATGTGCATGATGTGTGTGTGTGGTGTGTTTGTATTTGGCATGCACATGGCATGTGCATATATGTGTGATATGTATGTGTGGTGTGGTATATATGTGTGTGATGTATGTGGTATATGTGTATGCATGTGTGTGTGTGTGATGTGTGTAGGATTGTATGTTTGTGGTGTTTATGTGTGTGCTGAGAGTCACTAAGGGCACATGTTGCAGCTCTCCAGTGTGGCAGATGGCAGGCTTCCCATCACATCCTCGTGTAGACCCTGATAGCAGGGCTGCTACAACACAGGCATCCTTGTGCCCATGGCCCACTTTGCTCCTTACTCTCACAAGCAAGGAATTGTGCAGATAGAGAACTTCCATGCCAGCCATGCTTATGGAGTTCCTTTAAACACAGTTAGCTGAAATTATCCCTAAAAAAACATGGTATATTGCTCTGACCTCCCTGCTGTCATTTATCATCTCTGCAAATTGCACATTTAAACAAAAAAGAACTCTCAGCCTCCCTCTTCTATTATTAGAGTTTAACTCCTTCCAGTCTGTGATATTTTAATGGGAAATGGCTTCCAGATGATCAATGCTCATGACTAGATCTTTGGATTCATAATGTATGGCTGTGACATCTCAGAAAGATGATGGAGAATGTGGTCAGGAATTAGCCCTAGACTTGCCCAAGAGTGGAGTGCACTTAAAGGCAGGACTGGCTGACAGCGGAGGTTTCAGGAAGAAAATAAGAGACATCATGAGTACGTTGAGTATGTTTCTTGCTTTATCCAAGGGTACCTTCCAGTGATGAAAGGCTCACAGATGATGCCAGGGACCCACCTGAAGTATTCAGATGTCCCCAGAGGCGGGGAAAATGGCAATAGAAAATTCCAGTGAATGATACATGGAAGGCCAGGCAAGATGAACCTGGTGTACAGGGTCCCAGCCACTGTGACAAATTTGTTTCCAAAGAGAAACCTGGTAAGATGTGGGGCTAGATGGATTATGAAGTAGAAACTCAGAACATGTGTTGAACTGAAAGTCCAGACTGTGGCTCCAAGCATAATTCCTGAGGCTGAATTATAGCCTGAAGAATCTAATTCCCAGAATACTAATTTTCCAGTCTCAGGTCTATACTCACTTGGGGAAATTATGCAGCCTCTCTTGGGCCTCAGTATTCTTATCTTTAAGATAAAGATGATAAAAGTGCCTGCTGTCAGATTAAAGGATTGCCCTTACCATAAATACTCATTAGAGGGCAGCTATTATTAGGGATGTAGGATCTCAGATACCCCAGTCAAATTTGTAGTAAAGGCATTTCAGGATGGAACACGGCAGCCTGTAATCAGGGTCACTGCTCAGTCATCAAATCATGGCTTACACATTAGATTTGCAGGTTTGGGTTTCCAGCTGCTTAAGCAATCCAAGGTTGCTTTGGGAACTAGTGTGGGTTGAGCTTGCTGCTGTGGAGATCAGTGGGCCCTAGGTTTCAGGCAGGAAAGGCAGTGTGGGGAGAGATTCTGTGGGTATGGGACTGGGGCCTCTCACACATTTCTTGAAAAATTATGAAGTAAAACTGAGAATAGGGCAACACAAAATATAGGAAGAATAAAAATAGCCTCTCCGGAATAATTTGAGAGACACTGCAACCACACCATCTCCAAATACCACTGCCATCCCACACTGCAGAATTCCTGTCTGGAATTCCAACTGCTGGATCTCCTGGTTAGGCAACCAGGAAAGGAGCCTTGTCTCCAGATGGTGATGGTTAAAATGTGTCTGTTACCAGGGGCAGGAAGGTTCAGGGGTGCTGGAGCAGGTGCCATCCTTTGCTCTGTTCTATTCCTTTTATTGGCATGTTGTTCTATAAAGATGGCCCCTGTTGGGATAACACATGAAACAGACAGGTTTCCTGGTTGCAAATAAAGTCACTTGAGTTCTTTGTTTGATATAGCTACTTTAGTCCTTGGTCAGCATTCACACATGGTCTAGCAAACCTCCCCCAGTGTCTCCTCTTAATTACAACCACAGAGGACAGATTCTTCTAGGAACAACACCATGTTCAGGTTCTCCTCCTCTTTGTGCTGTCAGAGCATTTGAATTTGCAAGCAGCAGAGGAGAAATACCAAATGTATACTCCCCTAACAGAGCCAATCTTCTCCCACCATTAGCGTTTGAAATGGCCATTTGAGCAGATTTCATGAAAAACTGATAGACACATGCCCTGCTTGAACAAATCAAGGTGAAGTGAAGTTTGGTCAGGGTTCTAAAGAGAGGAGGGAAAGAATGTGAGAAAAGGAGCCAGGAAAGGAAAAGATGATTGTGGTGGTTGGTGATTGAGCAAATGATCTGCCTCCAGGTGGTCGATTTCTAATCTGGCTTGTTAGCACCCTCTGTTATGTCAGAAAATTCCATGTGTTATGGAGTAATTTTGCAAAGCTTCATTTTGCAAAATTACAGGAACAAGGAATAGTTCAGGGAGCTGAGTTGTCTAGATGTACAGAAAGAGATGGAGTCGGCCTGTTTCTGAGGACTTTCTAACGTTGGCAGGTGGGGTGGGAGGGTGTGAAATATGCTACTTTGCTATGGAAAGGGGTAGGGCCTCAGAGCTGTGCTTCTGTTTTGTGTATCCTTCCCAATCTCAGCAAGCTGCCTCCCCCACAGAATGGTTGTCATATTGGAAAACTCCACCCAGTGACTCTGTTCCTTGGAAACATGTCCATGTGAAAAAGTACAACCCTGCTTAAAGATTCTAAATCCTGCCTTAATCCACTTCAGATTAAATTATTGCCAAAAAACGGTAAGTATTTAGGGTATTTCATCTGTGAAATCAGGGTGCCAAGACGCCCAAGTGCCCATCGTAAGGTCAGATGCGTCCAGGCATTTCTGGGAGTGGGGGTGATCAGGTGGGCTCGTTGTGGGGTTTTATTTGCCTGAGGAGTGAATGGCTTAGGAGGAGGAAGTCACCCCCAGGTAGAGTGCACAGATTTGGGCCACAGAGCATGGTCTTTCATCATTTTGAGGGAAGCTGAGAGGACAGCCGCTGTATGTCTGACCAGCCCCTCACAGACTTGAGAAGGGACCCTCAGAAGATGAGCCCTTAGAAGATGACCTGGGAATAAGGAAAACAACAATAGGGATACAGGAGGGTCCCCCTACCCCAGCATAGCCCTGTCACTATACCGACAGGCTACTGAGAGCACGGGACAAAGTAGCAGCCATTTATGGGGAGTGCTAAGGCACATCCCAGCAGCGACTGGGAAATCCTGCTGTCGGTGTCAGTGACGTGTGTCGCACAGCCACGTACCTTCCAAGGAGTGCAGTGGGCTTGTCGCCATTGCTACTGCAGATTCACAAGCTGTTTCAGGGAGCCAGGAGGGCTTCTTAGAAGCAAGTACATGGTTCTCCTGGGGAATTTCCAACTAGCTGGGAGAGATCGGAGATGTTCTGGGGCTCTCATAGTCCACAATTTGTGGTTAAACCCAAGAGGACAGCCTTTGCTATTACTAGTGTGTCACAGAAAAATGTCACATGTATATACTGGGAGCATAAAGTGAGACATTGCCATAATTTAAACACAAGACTCAGTCTTACCACTGATAGACATGTTAGGTAGGAACATGATTGTACTGACTTACCATACCTTTGCATTTGGCTTGGTTTTATTTTAATCTTAGCATAGGATAGAGGGGTGAGTTGATCAAACCTTACTTTCTCCCTCCATTCTCCTTGTGGCTGATCAGCAAGATGGCAGGTCAGCTGTGGTTGGGGGTTGATTCAAAGTTTTAGGACCCTCAAAGAACCAGCTCTTCAGAGTTCAAGCTGCTTCCACGCTTTTCTCCCCTTGATTTATACTCTTCCAGGCAGCAAAATCTTGACCCTCCAGTCAGGCAAGCTGACTGCAAAACCTTTATTCTCAAGACCACTGCTCTATTCAAGCCCCAACCATCCTGGAGCCATCTCAGGGAGGCAGCCTTCAGGAGTTACACAGACACTGGCAGGTCGTCACAAGTGCAGGCTGCCAGCCTTCTCAGGTTACTGTGAATGACGATGAGTAAAGTCTGCTTTGTATTTGTCAGAAAAGGGGGGATACAATGCATTTGGTTCAGGCAATTCATTGTAAGGAATTTGGTTTCCAGATTTCCTGCAACTGGAATCACAGCCCATTTCACAGTTACTAAACCATTCATCCTGTGTATACAAAATAAAGAACTAGAAAACATAGAAACTTAAAAATCTTTAAGCTAAAATGGTGGTACAAATGTTATCTGAGTCCTATAAATCAGCATTCAGAAATATCGTCTTACTGTCAGAAATAACTACAACCCAGAGACTGCTTACACTGTGTTTCTATTAATAGATAATAGCAGGGATTAGGCACAGCATTGTTTAGAAATAATACGCTTGCAGATCTCTTCTCCTTTTCAGGGATTAAGGAAAATATAACCTGCTCTGTTGCATTTAAAAAGAAAAAACAATAGGATTTTCTTGTGTTTTGTCTGCACGTCCTGCCTGGGGCAGAGTTATTCGTCAAAATAAGCTTTCTTGTGTTTTAGAATTTGTTTATGGAGCATTCTCTAACACAGTTTCCTTATATGTGATAGAGTCTCCACTTTGAAGCCTTTTTTCCATTTTGTCAAATTCACCTTCTGAAAGGGACAGTGAAAAATTAGGGACTGGCTCCCCCTGGTGCTTTGATTAGAAAACTACACCTTCATGTGTGAAGCCTCTGTCAATGCAGTCTGCCCGCCAACGCAGGGAAACACAGTACAAATACTAATTACATACCACTTAAAAATACTAAAATGACAAAATACTAAAACTACCCCCCAAAAATGACCAATTGATGTACGTGCCAAGCATTGTTCTAAGGACTGAGTGTGTATTATTGATCTATTGTCTGTTGCTGTGAAACAAATCATCTTAAAACATAAGGCGGTAAAACAACCGCCATCATTTATCATCTCCCTCAGTGTCTGTGGTCCGGCAATTCGGGAGCGTGTCCCCTGGGTGGTTCTGGCTGGAGTTTTCTTTCGCAGGAGGTTGCAGGTAGTGGTGCCTGGGGTCATCTCAAAGCCTCGTTTGTTCCCTGTCTGGTGCCTGAGCTGATAAGGCTGGACAGGCTGGGGTGGGGACATCCTGCGCCTCTCCTGTCTCTCTGTCATTCCTTCCTAGGGTTTCTCTAACATAACCAGATTTGTTCCACATTGGCTCAGGACACCCAAGGTGGAGTCCCAAGAAAGGGAGCCGGGAGGGAGCTGTATGCTTTTTATGACCCAGCCTGAGATGTCACGAAGAGTCACTTTCTCTGTGTTCTATTGATGGAGACATTTACAAAGGTCCACCCAGGCTCAAGGGGAGGGAACACAGACCCACCCATCAGTGCAGGAATGTCAGTGTCACATGGGAAGAAGAGCGTGTGGGATGGGATATATATTTGTGTGGCCATCTTCATAAAAATATTCACCACCACGATTGTTTTATTTAATTTTCCCCCAAACTACATGAAGTTGCTGCTATCATTATCCCAATTTTACTCTTCAGTGAAAGTGGTCAAGAGACATTAAAAATCTTCTCCCTATGCCCTTTCAATGTTATACTAGAGCATTGTCTAATAAGCCACTTAAAGTGCTACCTGTACTTGATTTTCAGCCTTGGCATTAGTGATGTTTAGGCTGGGTAATGGTTGTGGAAGTTTGTGCCACGCATGGCGGATTACTTAGCATCATCCCTGGCTTCTACCTTCTAGATACTAGTAGCATCCCTTCATCCCCCTAGTTGTGGTAATCAAAAATGTCTCCAGACATTGTCAAATATCTCTTGGGGGCAAACTTGCCCCCAGTTGAGAAACACTGTTTTAGGGGAAGGTAACTTTGTTTGACTACTTACTACTGATTAAGGTGAGACTCTGTAAAGTTAATGTTAACTTGTAGAAGATCATTATGTTGCAATTTATCTCTGTCCAGTAGAAAATATAAATCCTACAGATTACAGTTTTATTATCTTACGGGGCATCTAATTTGCAATCTTATTCTAGAATCTTATTCTAGCGTTCTTTTTGTTCACTAATTACATGTAATAGTTTTTCTTCCCCTTCTTTGAACTATCATTGTCATCATGCTGGTTTCCTCATTAAAGAGTTAAGTAAATATGTGCCACATGCTCACGTGTGTGTGCACACACACACAAACAGACACACACATGAACACACACACACACACACACACACCCCAGCTTCTTGGCAGAAAACAGAGGAGTGAGAATTCTCTCCAAAGTGTAGATATGACAACTCTTCAGATCTCCTTTCAAGAAAAATCTTACAGATCAGCTGTGAGGGGCACAGTTAGGGGATAGCTTTGGTGGCAGAGCCTCTGGTTGCTCAAGCAACCGAGGTGAGGCCATGCTTTTCCTAGACGGCCCCTCGCCAATGAATGAGCACGGGCAGGGTGCCAGGGCCTGGCCATCTTTGTTCACTGTAGAACTCCTCTAACAGGCACTCTGCTCAGGAGCTGCCTGTTGGGCTGGTTGCAACTTTTGCAGGTCAGCACTGCAGTTTGACACTTCCTAACTAATCCTTCTTCTTTCCCCGCCATCTTTCAAGTGTGACAGACTTACATCATGGCCTGCATCTGCTACAGAGCTCTTTGGTGCTTCAGGCACTATGCAAAGCTGACGACCATCATGTTGCCCAATTTGTGGGCTGGAATGGCATTCTTAGGTGTGGCCTGAGTTGTCACCAAAACTCAATGAGGCCTACCAGGCATTGTGCTTCCTTCTCCTAGGGAGGGGATATTAGATTCAGCAATTTCTCTTTTGCTTTGGAGGGGATATTCCAGCATGAACCTAACCAGTGGATCACTTAAAAACTTCACTGAAGAGGCAGGTAGGTCCCTGATTTTTATAACTTTTATCTTTTCCTCTCCAAAGCACAGGCATTTTTCCAAGGCCTGCAGCGTACTAGCCACCTCTTGCTTCTCGTGGCCAATAAGCAGGATGCCATTGATGCAATGGATGAGTTTGATGTTCTGTAGGTTCAGGTGATCAAAATCACTTCAGGCACTATCATAGCAGAGAGTGGCTGAGTTAATATACCTCTGAGGCAAAACAGTAAATGAATATTGTAGTATGTCCCACATGAATGTGAACTGTTCCTGATCCTCTTCTCTAATCTGGATAGAAAAGGTACATTCACCAAATCAATGACCACATATGTGGCAGCTGCTCTGGCATGGCACCTGCAATCAGGACTACCACATGGTTAAACCTGTAGAATGACAACCCCGTTGTCATTCTCCAGAGTCAATCCAGTTACTGTAGGGGAAGACTGGCAATTAAAAAACAGATATGATAGGGACAACTAATCCTTGTTTGGTATGTACTATCTTTCTTGGGGGACAGTTTCCTAAGTTTCCTTTTGGCCTTCCCCATTATGGTTGCACTTCCTCATGGACCAAGGAACAAATATAGGCATTACTCCAACTGCCAAGTATATCCTTTCCAACTATATATGAAAATGGGGAAATGCCCACTGAGTGAGTCTACAGAATCCCTGGGCCCATTATGTACCAGACCTTAGCCAGGACTCCATTTATTACCTGACTCCTGTAAGGTACTTTGAGTCTCTAGGTATCAAAGTCAACTTGGAACCTACGTGCAATAGCCTGAGGCTTCCCTTTTCCCTAGTATACTGTCATCCATGGAAATGGTTGTAGGTCCCTTGGGGAAGGATCATCATCACAGTGTATACTTGTTGCAGTGTTGCAGGGTACTTCTTCTGAGTGACCTGGCAAATACATTTCTTCAGTCAGTGGATTTTGGATCTGGAAATTGCTCAGTTGTGGCAACTAAGGAAAGAATCATGACTTTTCACTGAGGCAATTGATCTCAGCCATTCTTGGCCTTTTCTGGTTGTAGACGTTAAGCATCCCCTTGGTGGTGGGGATGCCATGCTCTATCATCCATCTCTTCAACTTTCTGGAGGTCCATCCCCTTTGATGTCTTTCTGGCATTTTCAGTTTTTACAGTAATTGTGGACTCTGGGCTTCTAGCAGTTAAATGTCACATCTTGGTCTCCATCATTTCAGGGTCTTAACATTCTCATGAATGTTAATGACCTAGCTCTGTGACAACAACTGCTGAATTTAGTGAGGCCACCAGAGACATTATGCTGATGTTTTGGCGAATGAGCCTTCCTAGGGAATATAATCCTCTTGGGAGTGTTCTGAGCCTCACATAATATATATCCATTCTAGCACCTCTCACCTTTTTATTCCTTCCTCTCACAGCTGCCAACAACACTCAGGCATTTTCATTTAATCATTGGCTGGGAGTAGCTGCAGGAAGTGTGGCTTGTATAATAGCATGAACGTGGTGCAGCAGCCCAAGAGGCAACAGCTGGGCCATAAGTCAGTTATGCTCCCTGAAGCAGCAGACCCACGTGGCACATTGTCATGACTGCCACATATGTAAAAGCAGAACATATATGATTTACTTAAAAAAAAATCCCTGTGGGAACAACGTGGGACAAAATCAGTAAAATATTGACTTTCTAGGTACTGTATAGGCATTTTAATAAATGTGAAGGGAGATAACAGTAACTGAGCTTTATTATACACCAGTCACTCTATTAAGCACATGGTATTACATTCCCTCACTGTGTAGTTATTATCAGCCTCATTTTATAATCAAGCAAATGGAATACAATGCAACTAAGGAAACTGTTCAAATTCACAAAGTAAGTTAAGTGGGAAAGATGAGATTGGAACCAGGTCTGACCAAATCCATAGCTGCAATCACTCTTCAATTCATTGCGTCAGTGTTTTTTAGTTTTAAATAGAGATTTTGCACATATTTTATTAGATTTATAGGTAAATATTTCATTTTTAATGCTATTATAGATGAAACTAGTTTTTAATTCCATTTTCAATTATTCAGTGCCAGTGTACAGAAATATAATTGACCTTGTATCCTAAAATATTGCTAAACTCAGAATTTTATAACATTTTTAATAGATTATGGAATTTTCTGTGTAGATAATATGTCATTTGTAAGTAGGAAAAGTTTTATTTCTTTCTTCCCAGTCTTTATGTCATTTTATTTCTCTTTCCTGTCTTATTACACTGGCTAAGAACTCTAGTATGACATCAATTAGGAGTGGTAAGAGCAGATATCTTGCTTTTTTTTTTCAGTTTTAGGAAGAAAGCTTCAATATGTGATTATTAAGTATGATAGCTTTAGGTTTGTTATAGATGCACTATATCTAATTGTAGAAATTTCCTCCTATTCTTAAACTGATGAGCATTTTATCTTTTTAAAATCATGTATGGATATTGAATTTTGCCAAATACTTCTTCATTAGTTATTGAGATAATCATATATTTTTCTTCTTTAGTCTAATAATATATTGAATTATGCATTGATTGATTTTCTAATGTTGATCCAAACTTCTATTCCTAAGATAAATCCCATTTGGCCATCATGTATTAAATATTATCATTTTCACATATTTAAGGAGTTAATTTTTAAATAGTTTTTAGAATTTTGGAGTTACGTTCATGAGGCATATTGGTATTTTTTTTTTCTTGTAGTATGTTTGTCTGATTTGTTATCAGGATAAATCTAGCCTGATAAAAAACAGAGAAGTGTTCCTTTCTCTTCTATGTTCTGGAAGAGTTTGTGTCAAATTTGTATTATTTCTTTCTTACTTGAGTAGAATTTATCAGTGAAGATTATTTGGACCTGGAGTTTTCTTCATGAAAAGATGTGTAATATAATTTCAATTTATTTAATAAATGTAAGACTAGGTTATCTATTGCTTCTTGAATGAACCTTGGTAGTTTGAGTCTTTTAAGAGATTTGTCTATTTCATCTAAGTTATTGAATTAATGTATTTACATAAAGTTGCTCATAATATACCTTTATTATCATTTTAATGTCTATGGGATCTGTAATAATGTCCCTCTTTTATTTCTAATATTGGCCATTTGTGTCTTCTCTCTTTTATCTTAATCAGTATGCCTAAAAGGTTTGTCTTTTTTGTTATTCTTAGTAAAAAACCAGCTTTGGTTTCATTAACTTTCTCTATTGTTTTTCTATTTTATTGACTTCTCCTTCTAGGCTTATTATTTCCTTTCTTTTACTTACTATGGGCATAATTTAAGGTAGTTAAAATGAGAGATTTTTTCTTTTCTAATATAGTTGTCCAGTGCTATAGATTTCCATCTAAGCACTGTGTTTGCTTACAAATGTTAATATGTTAATATGTTTTTATTTTATAATAATTAAATTTAAAATATTTTCAAATTTCTATTTTGATTTTTTGGATCCACTTGTTACTTAAGAGTATGTTGTTTAATTTCCATATCCTTGGGGATTTTTCCAGATATCTTTTTGTTATTGATTTCTAGTTTAATTCTGTCATGATCATCGCTTCTCGGCCTTTTGGCTAAGATCAAGTGTAATTCTGTCATGATCAGAGAAGACACTTTACATAATTTAATTCTATTTAAATTTACTGAGGTTTGTTTTATGGCTGAGAGTACGGTCTTTCTTGGTGAATGTTCCATGTGCACTTGAAAATAATGTGTACTCTATTGTTACAGGGTTGGATGTTCTATAAATGTTGATTAGGTCAAGGTGGTAAATAACACTGTTCATGTCTTCTATTAATATATCCTTACTGATTATCTGTACACTTGTTTTATTGATTATTGAAAGAGGAGTATAGAAATTATTTTTTCTTTACTGAAGTATATTTTACATATCATGGCTTTACTCCATTTTAAGTGTACAATTAAATGATTTTCAGTGAATTTACCGAGGTGTACGGTTAATCACATAAATCACTTTTAGAGGAATTCCTTTCCCCTATTAAGACCCCTAATTCCACTCCCCAACTACTTTTCAAGCATGTCCTACCCCTCCACAGTGCCCACCACATTGCTCAGACGTGGGTTTACCCCCTACCCCCCAAATCCTTAGTGAACACTCCCACCATTTGAGCACCATAGTGTTAATCAGTCAATACCAATTTGATGGTGAGTACAAGCGGGGCCCATTCTTCGGGTCTTGTGTCACCTCACTTCGAATAGTGGGCTCAAGCTTAATCCAGGATAATATAAGCGGTGCTAGCTCACTGTCATTTCTTAAAATTGAGTAATATTCCATTGTGAACATATACCAGATTTTAATAATCCACTCATGAATTGACGGCACTTGGGTTGTTTTCATGACCTAGCAATAGTGAATTGTGCTGCCATAAACATTCGGGTGCAGATGTCTTTATCATAGAATGTCTTGTGCTCTTTTGCGTAGATGCCTAATAATGCTATTGCTGGATCGAATGGTAACTCTATTTTTAGCTCTTTGAGGAATCTCCAAATTCTTTTCCACAAAGGTTGCACCAATTTGCAGTCCCATCAACAGTGTAAGAGTGTCCCTATCTCTCCACATCGTTGCCAGCATTTGTTGTTTTGGGATTTTTTGATAGAGGCCAGTCTTACTGGGGTTAGGTGGTATCTCATTGTGGTTTTGATTTGCATTTCTCTAATGATTAGAGATGATGCACATTTTTTTAAGAGGATGTTGGGAAGATCCTCTCAGACATCGGTCTAGGCAAAGAATTCTTGAAGAAGACCCCAAAGCAATCAATGCAGCTACAAAAATAAACAAATGGGACCTGATCAAATTAAAAAGCTTCTGCACAGCTAAAGAAACTGTCACTAGAGCAAATAGACTACCCACAGAATGGGAGAAAATATTTGCTCTTTACACCTTCGACAAAGGTCTGATAACAAGAATCTACCTAGAACTCAAAAGAATTAACAAGA